>JAAAKG020132475.1:0-14495 GCA_010014905.2 Druon quercuslanigerum
TATTATGTAAGTGGTATGGAATGGAAGTCATGTAAACCCTTAGGGGACACATTATGAATAAAGAAGAAGAAGAAGAATTTGATTTTCATTTAATTTCAATTTCTTAAATTTCAAAATGTCAGTTACTTCAAATAAATTTCAATAATTGGAAAAGGGGAACTCATGTTAAGGACGTTTTTAGTTATCAAAGTTTATTAGAAAAAAGATTGAAAATGAAGAAAGCGGATCGGAAGATTTCACCAAGAATTGGTCAGCCGTTGAGTTACATTTCCTCCTAAGTCCCCAGAGAAATACAGACGATAGCAATTTCTAGATTGCTTGCTTGAGAAAATAAAGTAAAGAATTAAGGCTGCAGAATCGCTTTTGTCCCTTTGCAATTTCATGAACCAAATATTTGACAGCTACATTAGTTTTTTCCTTTTATGTGGATACACGAAAATACTAAAGGTATTTATTTTAGTTGATAGTGAAATAATAAAAATTTTTCTATTATTTCGAGATAGACTGGTTAATTAAATAAAATATTTAGTTCGTGGCTAATAACAGTTAAAGCGTTTAATGTTGTTGTAAAAGCTTTTTGTTAAAGCTGAGACCCGTTTCGATACAGATCTGTGCCCTTTTTAATCATTGTTTCTTTATACAAAAGTTCATTACGAAAGAAAGTTTATACACGATATTTTATAAATACTACTGTACATACAATATTATTTAAAATAGCGTATAGGAAAAATTCTCATAATCGAATAATAACACTATAATTACCTTATTGTAAATTTTTATAATTACACCACCGTCGGAAATTATGAGATCGCTTGAGGCAAGCACTATTAAAAATAACTGCTGGCTTTTAACCACGATAACTCAGCGAATAAAAATGATAGGGCATTTTTTTAAAAATGGTCGGAAAGCTAATGAAATGTTACGTCTAGAAATGTCAAACAGATTTTGTTCTAACTGCTGAACAGAACACAGCACGTGAGAAGTTAAAAAAAAATTCTAGATTTTCTAAAATTTTGTACCTCGAATTCAACTTTTAGCGTGACCTATGAAAACTATTGCAAAAAAAAATTCTAGATTTTCTAAAATTTTGTACCTTGAATTCAACTTTTAGCGTGACCTAGGAAAATTATTGAAAAAATCTGAAAATTATACGACATAGAGCCTAAAATTTTATCTTTAATTCAAGCCAAAGAAACTTGAAAAATCTTCATTGGTACCTGAGATTAAATCTCTTAAATGCTTAAAACATACTTGAAAATAATTAAGCAATTAATTAGAAGCTTAATGCCTTTAAGAGAAATCTCTTGAGTAATCACTCTTTCATCTAATCACAGATTATTCTGAAAATTAATTGTGATTAATTAAACAAAGTTTATACAAATAAAACACATTTTTACTGAATAAATACACTTTGTCCTTCTATTTTTGTGAATACAGCAAATATTGTATATTTTACTTAGAAAATACACTTTTGCCGAACAAAATAATTTTTGTTCGAAAAAAATTGTATTGCTCTAACAAAACTATTTTAGTAAGTCCACCAAAGTTTACTTTGCTCGACATAAAATAATTTTTCTGTGATTGTCAATATTTAGTTTGTTCAGCAAAGCTATTTTGTGAAATCTACAATATTTTTGTCAATTCTAAAAATCATTGTGTCGAGCTAAAAAACATTTGGTTAATGTATCCAACTAAATTTGTTTACTCTAAAGAAAATTTCTTTGTGCTTATTAAACTTTTTGGTTAGTTAAAAAAAACGCTCCAACAAAAGTATTTGGTTAGCTCAACAAAATAATTAGGCTGGTTCAACAAAATGAGTTTGTTCTTTCTACACTATAAAAAGAACTTAAGTGACATAGTAAGTTTACATGAGGTGATACATTTATTGAGAAGATGTAATTTTACACCATATTTTTTTACATTGTATAACATGCAAATAATTTGGTTGGTACAACCAAACTTTTGTTCGGTCATCCAAACACTTGTCTCAGTGTGTCGATGTCAAAAATTAGCCTTTCCTTTTTATTCTGATCATAGACAATTATTGTACACCTTTTAAAGAAACGCAAAAACAGAATTTAAAAATTATGGTTTGATAACTCTTATCTTAAAAGATACTAAATAATTGAATTTATCAGAGTAGTGTGAAAATGTATTATTTGAGTTTAAACCCTTGGGAGATTCACATGGATGCATCTTGCTCGCGCCTCAAATCCCTCAGAGCCCCTTAGCAACCGTTCATTGTCTTCTAATCTAACCTCCACGGGATCATAGATCACGAAAACTTCCTGAAGGGTCGGTATACCCTCAGTTGTTGGTCAGTCTTCCATAAATCTCTCTTTTATTTTTGTTGCTACCTAATTTATCGCTGTCATACTTTTCCGTACGCACTTAAATGATGGGAATCAGTTTCAAATCTCTAAAAAATGTATACGGAAATATCACATCCCGTGTAGAAATTTTGCTATGGCCCAGACCTGGCCCCGACCAAATTTCCGTTAAGAGCCATTTTTAAAATGTATCATTTTTCATAATTTTGTTCATAATTCATTAATGTTTAATTGTTTAAACAAATGGAATTTTTTAAAATAATTTTTAATAGAAAATGCGTTTTTCCCCTCAAAATTGTTACTATTGGTATAGTGGAATGTTAATTAACATTATTTCGTAAATTTCCAATTATTTAAACAAATGAAATTTGTTTCAATAATGTCGTGTCAATTTTTTAAAAGTAAAAATTATTACTGTGGGTCTAGTGGAATACTTATCAATATTGGTTCTATAATTTTTAATTATGTAAAGAAATTATTAGTTAAATAGTATTATTAGCTGAAAATAAATAATAATTTATTTTTTTAATCATTGAAAAATATTTGAAAATAAACTACCAGTTAAACGAATTTTTGATAAAAAAGAACATTTTTTACACAAATGGAATATGTTTAAATATCCAAAAAATTAATTAACCAATATTGTTAAATATTCCACTAGACCAATAATAATAATAATAATTTTTTTGTTTGAAATCATGTTGATCGAACAATGCTGATAAATATTCCCCTAAAGGAATATTAATAATTTTTAATCAAAAAATTATTTAAACAAATTCCCTTCATTCAAACAAGTTAAAATTAATGTATTATTGTTAATAAAGATTCCACTAGACCAATAGTAATAATTTTTAAGGAAAAAAATAATTTTCAAAAAAAAATTATTTAAACAAATTCTATTTGTTTACAAATTTAAAAATTATTAAACCAAAGTTCATCAATATTTCACTAGGCTAATAATAATAATTTTTAGGGAAAAAACGAATTTTGGAAAAAAATTTTTTAACAAATTCCATTTGTTTAAATAATTAAAAATTCCCCATGTAAAATGCATGGGGTGAAACCACTGTTTTTAGTTTCTTGAATAATTTTTTTGGGTTTGAAAAGATGTGGATAGAAAGTATAGGGGCTTGTAGAGAAGTATAGAATAAAAAATTTCATGCAACAAATATATGGGGTTAATACCCTTAACACTCCACCACGAACTTGTTGAAAACTACTCTTAAAACCAAAAATGTAAATTCTTCATGAAATCGACCTTTTGAACACTGTATTCTGGTCTTTTTTCACTTAAATTGATTATTAATGGTCTAGCAGAATATTTATTATCATGGGATTAATTCAATTTTAATTATTTAAACAAATGAAATTTGTTTAAATATATTTTTTTATTTATTTTTTTCCCCTAAAAATTCTTACAATTGGTCTAGCGGAATATTTATTAGCATTAGGTCATTAATTTTTAATTATGTAAACAAATTCCATTTGTTTCGTCAGTTTCTTTTAGTAAAACTTCCTTGAACTAGCATTTTGTTATCGTTAATGAGATAAATTTATTAAAAAATATTATCTAATTGTATAAACAATAAATCATTATTTATTTTCAATAACCTATAATTTTTTTAAACAATAAATTGTCCACGAAATTTGTAAATTTTTCTGAATTATTTCAACAATTCATTCCTAATTAGACCAATAGTAATAATTTGGAAGGAAAAGAAACGAAGTTCAGAAAAAATTATTTTAACTAATTCCATTAATTAAAAAAAAACAATTAATAACTAATGTTAATAAATATTCCACTAGACTAATATTAATAATTTTTAGGAGAAGAAACGAATTTTCGAAAAAAATTATTTAAACAAATTCCATTTGTTAAAATAATTAAAATTAATTAACCAATGAAAAGAAATATTTCGCTAGAACAATAATAATAATTTTAAGTAAAAGAAGACCAGAATACAGTATTCGAAAAGTCGATTTCATGAAAAATTGACATTTTTGGTTTTGGTTGGATACTTCTCTACCGCCCCCCATGCTTTCCCGCCACATTTTTTCAACCCCTAAAAAATTATTTTAAAAACTCAAAACAGAGATTTTTGCCCTTGTATTTTACATGGAAAACTTCAAGTGAAAACCGACACCTGTTAAAATAAACAAAAAAATGAAAAAAAGGGAATTCCTTTTTGCGGATTTGGAATAAAATGGGGGGATTGTTGCCCTCTGGTATGAAAAAAAATTTTGTGATGCATTTTTGAATCACCCTAATGTATGATTACAATTACTAGATAAGAGTGTTGGATCAAAGTTCTAATCTCTAACTTCGGTTTCTTCATTTCACTTTTTAGATAGAAATATGCATATCTAGCGAACAAATTTATAATTTTATAATTTTTTCTTTAGATATAGATTGCGTTTCGAGGTTAGATTAAGAATTTCAAATTTTAAGGAAAATACATTTAAACTAAAAAAAAATCGCTCTATAGATGAATGCGCTTTAATCAGTAATAATAAAATAAAAAGATTTAATTGTGAGATTAGAGTTTATAAGAAATTCTTACCTAAATTGACTTGAACATTTGGAACTTGACTAGCATCAAAATTTCGATTTTCTGAAATTTCTGGATCTTGCATTTTGGGTGGCATTTCACTTTCTTTTTCATCATTCGCATCACTATTTACATAATTTTCAATATTTAATCAATAACATGAGCTAAATTTTATTTAAAAATTTTATTAGTATAACTGTATTCCAAACTCCAAATATTTTAAAATACACAATTTACAATAACTTTTGAAATGAATTTCAATTTTGAGGCTAGCTTTTAGCTTAAGATAAATATTCAATACGATATAATAATTTATACTTACCCTCGATCACATCATGACAATTGTTTAAAGCAGTAACATTCGATGCTTTCGAACTCGAGGCTTTGGCATGTTATTTATTGTATTATACACTTAACTCAGATTATAACCATGAGTTTTATAAAAAATAATACACTTCATTTTACTGTAAGGCAATTTCCCTGATTTAAAACTAGGTGGCGTTGCAATATCTGAACCGGTCTGGCTCGGGTCTGGGCCATGGAATTATACCGATCTGGGCCCGAAGATGTTACACCGATCAGGGACTGATCGGTAATCAGAAAAACATATGGCATATTTTTTTAAATTAAGGTTTGTTCACAAAACTATAAATAATTTATTTATGGGATTTTAGTTGCTTGACAACTTTGAAATATCGAACCACAACAATTATATTCGAGAGACATTTTTTTACTGTCTATGAGTCTCAGATTTCTATAACTACATTTCCAACTTGTTTATAACATTCAAAGCGAAGAATGTTAAATGATGAGATTAAAAATATTTTTGTTTTTTACTTGAAATAATCTAATGAAAATTTTAATGCAAATAGCACCGTTTCGCTTCCTACGGTATTGAAAATTAAAAAAGTACTTTCCGTTAAAACAAAATCCTATGTAAAACATACTATTACACATTTCATAAATAAATAACGCTATTTGACAGAAAAAGAAAACATTGTTGTCCAAGTCCACATTTTTTAATTTTTATAATAATTTACCCTAATATTATCTACTTTTAAAATCCTATAACAACCATAGAATGGCTGAAAAAATTAATCAATATTTTACAACATTTCCTGCTTAGAAATAATTTTCATGTCCGACCAAATTCTTTTATCTCTATTGTCGTTTAAAAAAATAATTTATAATCAATGAGTGTAATACTATAATAGAAAAACGCATCATGTGTAGTACTAGTACAACATCTTTTAATTATTACAATAAGATATTTTATTGTTTTAAATATTTTAAAATCCTAAAATTACCGAAGAATGATTAAACAAACTATTAAATGTTTCAAAATCCTTTTCTACTGGAAAAGTATTTTTGTGTCTGAACATATTCTTCTTTTTCTACTATAATTCATGGTAAGTGTATTAAACACTATTTAACAGAAAAGCGGAACATGCCTAGTACGAGTACAAAATTTCTTAATTTTTATAATATCTTTTATTATTAAATACCTGTTAAAATCCTATAATAACCGTAAAATATTTATAAAAGTAAATATTGTATTATACTTCATTCATTTGGTTTGAATTTCTTGAAAATTTATAAATATTCGAATACATGTAAATAATGAATTTTACGCTAAAAAATTGCGTAACTTTAATTTTTTCAATCAACTCGATGTAGAAAAGCCCGAAAATATGATAATGGAATAAAACTCAATTTCGTCAAAAGTGGGCTTACCATAGTTTAGCTTTCTGTGATTCTGATTATTCATTTTCATTCAGTACATATACATTTATTTTTATCAATTTCAAATTTATACTATTTATTTTTAGAAGTTCAAAAAATTATTTTCTTCAATATACCTTTTTCCACTTTTTTCTTTACACCGTTTTTTGTAAAAATAAGCATTTTAAAATGTACTTTCAGGGGTTTTGGCAGAATTTAGTCAGATTTTAAATAAATAACACGAGAATTCTAGATCTATATAAAAATCTATACAAATCTATACTCCTCTCTCTCATTGATCCCTAGCTTACCTAGTGAGTCACGCTTACCCTGATAGGGAAAGGCCTTAATGCTATAGTAATAATAATTTAAAATGAACTCCGAATCAGATAAAAATTGTGACCTGACCAAAAAATCAAATCTAGTGCCACTATACGTTCCATCAAGGAAACCTGTTCTTCTGGAAAAGTATTTTCATGTCTGACCATATTCTACTATTTCTACTACAATTTCGGAAAATAATTCGTTGTCAGTGATTAAAACATTATTTAACACAAAAACGAAACATTTATAGTACTCAATACAACATTTTTGATTTTTTATAATAATACTTATTTATTTACATATTACGTACACTTCTTTATATATTACATATTGTTATTAAATTAATGAAATCATGCAATAACCATAAAACTGTTAAAAAAATAATTTTTAGTTTATACTTCATTCATTTAGTTTGAATTCTTTAAAAGTTTTAAAGTATTTGAATACATATAAATGATACATTTTAGGGTCAAACATTGCAAAATCTTAACTTTTTAAATGAAATGCTTATAGAAAAAGGAGAAAATTTGATTTTGGAAGAAAACTCAATTTTGTAAAAAGTGGCTTTAGCACCGTTTAGCCCTCCCTACTCAATTAAGTTAAATAAAACGTTGATTATTTATGTTTCTTTTAACACATATGCATTCATTTTGATCGATTCTATATTTATAAAATAAATTTATTCAAGTTAAAAAATAACTTAGTTGAAAATACCTCTTTTTTTATTTCCTTCTCTAAATAGTTTTTTAATAAAAATAAACATTGAAAAAGGGCTTAAGGAAAAGCTGTTCAGTTTTAGATTAAAAAAGAATCGAAAATCGGATAAAAATTGTGACCTGTAGACTGATATGTCCAAAAAAATCAAATTTTGTCCCACTGTGCGTCTCATCAGAAAAACTTTTTCTACTGGAAAAGTATTTTCTTGTCTAACCATATTCTGATATTTCTACTGTAGATCTAGTCTTGTCGGAAAATAATTCATATACAATGAATCACTAGAACACTGGCACAGTTTCATTCTTTTTTGAGGTCGTTCTTTTTTCCAATGTGGGTGATGAGGGGAAGCAAAGGGAGCGAAAATTTAAGGGGAATGTCGTAAGGGGAAATGAGAAAATGTAAATAAGGAGAAGTGATGGGAGGGGAACTGCGAAAGTGAGTGGAAACGAGGACGGTAGGAAAAGTGGGTCGAAATAAGGAGAAATAATGAAAGAGGAAGTAACAGGAAGTATGGAAAGCAATCTAGTGATGGGAGGGGAACTTAGTGTTATGGAAAGTGGGGACTAAGGGTGTGGGAGAAGGTGAAGTGATGGAAGGGGAATTTAGAGGGAGTATGGAAGGCAAACTATTGAAGAGAGGGTAAATTAGGGGTACGAAAAGTGGGGGAGTAGAGGAGGGAGAGAAGGATAAGTGATAGAAGGGGAATTAAAAGGCTGTATAGAAGTATGGAAGTGGTGAAGGGAGGGAAAATTAGGGGTATGGAAATTGGTGATCTAGCGGAGAAGGAGTAGGAGAAGTGAAGCAAGCGGAATGGATAAGAAGTATGGACGGCACCCTAGTGAAGGGAGGAAAAATTAGGGGTGTGGAAAAAGGGGGATTAGGAGAGGGAAGTAGGAGAAGTGATGGAAAATGGCGCGAGGCGAATTATGGGAAGTGAGGTAGTCGGAAGTGTGATGGAAGAGGCGAAGAGGGGAAATAATTGATAAGAAAGTAGGGGAAATTATGGGAACCCTATGACTTATGGCAATTGTTTCTGTTGCACAATTGAGGCCTGACATAGTTCTCCGTGACTTCTAGAAGCGAACCTCGTTCGTTATCGAATTTTCGGCACCAGCTGGCAAAAACATCATAGTCAAGGATAATGAAAAGAAAGAAAGGTTTAGAGACCTTGTAAGGGAGTTGTAAGAGACCAATATGATAGTGTCGGTGAGTAAGGCACGGAAAGTGTGGGTAGAGAAGGAAGAAATTAAGAAAGGGAAGTGAAGGTTGTAGGCTCAGAAGGAAAAGTAAGGGGAGTAGAGGAGTAGAGGAGGAAGAAGATTGGCACCTAAAGTATGACAGAAGGAGGTTTGAATAACTGAATACACGTCTTAATAACGAATCACCTTGGTTATTTTAATTTTTCTCAATTTTGAATCACGATCTACTAGGTCACTTGGATTCCAGATAAATTATCTTCGAAAAAAAGTATAAGAAAAAAACAGGAGGAATTGAGTGGTCCGTTATCTGGATAAGGTGGGTTTAACCTTTTCACATGAAGGAAATTAGGAATATCCATCTTCTTCCGGTCGATGGGTAAGGTCCTCGATTCCTTTCCTTCTCCTTCCTATCTTCGATGCTTGGCTGGCATTAGCCGGAAGTGAGGTGAACCATCAATATCCACAGGCGAAACATTCCAAGGAGAATCGAACTTGGACCGTTTCTGGTAGTCACTCCACCCATCGTAAATCCAAGATTTAGACGGAAGTCCTCTGTGATTCTAGTCTTGGGGAACATTAACAAACCTGACCCAGGATTAGGGTTTCATTTCATTAAACTAATTCAGAATAATGTTATCCTAAATAGATACATTTCCCGACAAATTTAAATTGTTGATAATAAAATAATAAACTAAAATTGTGGATAGTAAAAATAAATTACAAATTTTTAATGCAGAGATTTAGGACGTATATTGTTCATCATGTGCCTAATCAGAATTTTCTAATCCTCAAGATCTTTGCTATTTAAATTAATTAATCTTTGAAAGATTTATTGATTTTCTAGTTGAATTTTAATTTATATCTTAATCGAAAGATTTTCAATTACCCGAATTGAGATAGTTTTAATTAAAAAGAGGAGAAGCGTAAAAAGTATTTAAATTCGAAGAATGTATAATACCGAAACTTAAAAGAATTTATAAAATTCTAAAAGATTATTTTCTAAAGGTACCAGATGTCACAGCAGTAAAATCTATTTTTTCCATAGAATTTTCATTTTTTTACTTTCTTAAAGAATTTTGTTTACTAATTTCCTTCCCCCCACTTCCCCCTTCCCCCAGTTTCATACTGATAGCCACCTACTTCCTCTGTTGTCCTTCCCACTGCATCCCCACTTTCCAATAATTACCCTTCCTTAACCCTTTGTCATTACCCTCCCCATCCCCACTCAATTTTCTGTCTCTTATTTCCCCTCCAAGAAAAAATTTGCACAGAAGATCTCGCGGCCCTAACTATAAGGATTTCTTCCGGAGGCTACGAAACTCTAAAAGTTATAAAAAATTCTTGTATTTGTTTAAATATTTAATCTTTTTGTGGAAAAGTCAACTATTTGCTCATAAAATCATCATTTTTGATGGAGAATTCAACTTTTGTATCAAAAAATTGTGTTTTTGGGTATATTATTCATATTTTTTGTTTAAAAATTTTTTCTTGTATGGTTCAAAGTTAATTATTTTTAATTAAAAAATCTATTGTTATACTTTAGGTACTGAATTTATATTCTATGGATACAAATTTCTGGATTTAGTAGAAGATTTAATTATTTTTTGGAAATCTAACTGGTTTCTTGAAAATTCATCCTTTCAGTCAAAAATTTCACTGTTATTTTTAAGGTTTGACTTTTTGAATATTTAAAAACTCGTCCTTTTGGATTGCAAATTCATCTTTCGTTAGTAAAGTTATCTTGTTTGGTTGAAATTGAATTCTTTTTTATTGAAAGGCCCATCATTTTATTTTTGGTTTATTATTAACCTCTTTTGGTTAAAATCTTGCTATTTGGTTAAAAATGTAGTTATTTAGTTTAAAATTCAACATATATTTTAAAAAGTCATCATTTTTGCTAGAAAATTGAACAATTTTGTTGAAATTTCGCCTTTTATAATAGAAAATTTGTCCTTTTGGGATTGGAAATTTTATCTCTTTAAAAAAAAACTCATATCTTTTTGGTAAACATCCATCTTTTTTGGTCGAAAATTCGATCATTTGTTTAAAGATTCATTTTCAAAAGTGGAAGATTCAACTATTTGGTCAAAATTTTAACTTTCTCGATAAAAATTCTTTTCTTTTGCTTGAAAGTTCATCTATTTATTTGTAAGTCTAATTGTTTGGCTAAAAAATGTTTTGGTTAATAATGCAAACATTTGGTTGAAAATTCATTTTTCTTGTTTGGAAATTACATTTAGAATTAAAATTCATCTGCTCATTCTTCTGAATTCAGATCAATCAAAGACTTTTCACACTTTAAATTTTATTCTTAACGAATAATCATATTTTGTATAGAATAAAAACTCTTGCTGTGCATATGTATTAATTTATTTAATAGTTATCCTTATTCTGGTATTATAATTTTTAAATTATATTATAAAACTTTAAACTGCGTTTAAATAAAATAAAATGTAAAATAAGTAATATTTCATTAGAAGTAACAATAGTCTGTTCGCATATATTTTATTCATCCATCAGGTTTAAAACAAATTGGTCCACTGATTATTTAAATAATTGAAAGTAACAAGTTGAAAAAAGTTACCTACACATCCCGTTGTTTATTTATATGTAATTAATTAAGTTACAACTAAGAAATATTATAATTAGTTTATTATAAATGTTTTGTGGATATTGTGCTTATTTTTTTAATTAAATAAAAACTAAGAACTTGATACATTTTTCTTCAAAATTGTATTTATTTATCAATTAATTTTTTTACTGTGTTTCTGTTTTTTGTAGAAAAATAAAGAGCGAAATAGCCAAAAGCAAAAGTGAAAAATCGAATCGAACATAAAAAACTTGTAAAAGAAGAGGTAAGAATAAAAACATAAAGAAAATCTAAGGCGAGAAGAGAAAGACGTTAAAAATTTAATGAAAAGCTCATTGAAAAGACCAAAGCTCAAATAAGAATAACCTCAGGTAAAATGGTCGAGAACCTCTGATTCAAAAAAAAGTCTAAATAACATACGTAATTTGTTAATTTATTCGTGATATAATTAATATTTTTTGATTCATTTCACTTACGAAAGTTATACATACCTATAAATTTAATGGATTTTAAAGAATTTGTTCAAGAGAAGTGATCTATTTGGCAGGGTTTCAAGAACTTTTAAATTTTCAAAGGATTTCAAATTATGTCAGAAGATTTGAAATATTTTAGAAAAGTTTCAAAAATTCCTATATTTTTTTGATTTATTCAAATGGTTTATAGGAATTTCGAAATACATTTTTGCGTATTATTGTTCAGTTTTAGCAATTTCTGTCGTCTTTTTTATACACATAATTACTAATGGACAATTTGTATATTTGCCATGACTTTATAAATAATTTCTAATTGTTTAAAAAGATGTAACTTATTTAAATAATTATTCATTCCCAAAAAATGTAAAAAAGAATCGTATTTTCTGATTAAAATGTAACAGTTTGTCCTGGTTGGAAAGGTCCAATTTTTTCTCAAATTGGTATACTATGCCACTTTTTGTTAAATAATTATAAAATTTTGATACATTTCTTCTAATTTTTAACAAATCTCTATTTAAAAAGTTTTTTTTTTGCTTAAGCAGTTTTTTTCAAAAATATTTTTAAAAATTGTATTTAATGAATTAAACATAAAATATCGTTCAGGCACTTTTCTATTAAGAAATGTGGATCGATAATATAAAATATAAACCGTAGAATTAGTTTCGTAAATATGAATTAATATATATTTTTTCTGTCTTCCGGTATGACAGCTTTATATTCATAAAATACTTTCAAATGCTGTAATGAAATACAATTATATCCATTTCGTATGCAGTCTAATTACAACGCTGATAAAAAAGATTATTTATAACTTTTATGATTTATTTAATATTGCACCAAAACAGGCGTAACCCGCCCATACTCAATTTAAAGGAAATTTAAAAACAACAATTATTAATTGTATAAACCATAGCATGAAGCTTTGAGCAGAATTTACTACTACTCAAAATTATTCAATATTATTTTCAATTCAGAAAATACGAATTTTTAAATATTTTGCAAAAAATAATTATTTAAACAATTTAAGAGTGTAACAGCCGATCAAGGCAGTCCCGAGATAAATATTTATTTACACATATTTTAAAACAAAGTTTAAATAACGCGGAACAAATTTTTGGAAAATATTAATAAATATTAAAGGACCGATTGTGCCAAGGCACAGTGTCAGGGTTTTAAAAATCATATTTTCTATCTTTATCAATAATAATTACATTTTAAATACTTTTTTGTGGAGTTTTCAAATCAAAACTACATATTTTGAACCTAATGATTGAATTTTTAACTAATATAATCAATCTTCATCAAAAAATATGAATTTTCAACCCAAAAAGTTAATTTTCTATCAAAAAAGACTCATTTTCAAGAAAGTATATGAATTTACACCTAAAAAAGATCAATTTTCAATCAAAATTACAATAAGTAAGATGTTAGAAAAATATTATTTAGAAAAACTCAATTTTCAACAAAATAGTTTTTTGCATCCGAAAAATCATATTTTAACTATATTTAACTATTTTAACTAATATTTTAAATAATAATTAATTCAATTTTTAACCCAAAAGATAAATTTTCTGAAAAAAATACAGTTTCAATAAATTATATAAATTTTCAACTAAAAAAGTTAAATTTACAAAACAAAACCAGAATAGTTTAATTTGCAGTTAGAAAATTAAATTTTAAACAAAAAAAGACAAGCTTGCAGAAAAATTAAATAATTTTTAATTATAAATATAAATTTTCAAACAAAACTGGAATAGTTACATTATCGGTTAAAAAAATTATTTTGTACTAAAAAGAAACGAACTTTGAGCCAAAGAAACGAATTCTTAATAAAAAATAGAATAATTTAATTTTCTACAAAACATAACATTTTTTAACGAAAAGATTACATTTCTATGAAAAACAAAAAATTAAATTTTTAACCAATTACATGAATTTTCAACTAAAAAGGTAAATTTTATACACAAAACAAAAAAGACTTAAATTTTCAACTAGTAAAAAAACTTTTAAAAACCAAAAAAAGAAACGAATTTTCAACAAATTAGTTAAATCAACGAAATAAAGAGATAAAATTTCAACCAATTAGATGAATTTTTTATCAAAATAGACGAATTTGTAACAAAGCGCATGAATTTTTAACCAACTATTTAAATTTCTAAAGAAATTTTCAATCGATAAGAGAAGTTAGTCCCCAAGAAGCTTAAATATTATCCCAAAAATTCTTATTTTAAATAAAATACAGGAATTTCAAAAGAAATATTTAAATTTTCAACTCAAGAAAATAAATTTTAAACCAAACATGTACGAGTTAGAGTTATAGTTCAAACAATCAATTTTCAACTAGAAAACCTAATTTCCAACAAAATTATTAAGTTGTAAACAAAAAAGAAGTTTAACTAAAACGATGAATCATCAAAGAAAAAAAAAAAAAAAAAAGTATGGTAAAGGTAGGGGATCAAGTATGAGAGAGTTTCTTGTCAGTGAGAGGAGTGAGACAAGGATGTCCGCTGAGCGCACTTTTATTTAATATATTAATATCAGACTTGGAAGAAGAAATGAGGAGGAAAGGTTGGGGAGGAGTTAGGATAGGG
>JAAAKG020132476.1:0-14495 GCA_010014905.2 Druon quercuslanigerum
AAACTTACATTTCATGTGTCATATATTTCTTCATTTATTGAAGAATTAATGCAGAATTGTACAAATTTATGCCGAAATATGTTGCATGAAACAGTATTTGCACATTTTTCGATTTAAATTTGTACAATTTTGAATTCATTCCTTCATACCCAGCCTGGGATAAACGTCGTATGCGAGAAGGAATCTCGCCCTATGCAAGTCGCGCACAACAAAATTTTGGGTCATTAATGGTTAATTACCATATTTACCTATAAAATTATAATAATTATAATTAATATAATTATATTATATAAAATATCCTGAAATTTATAAAAATATTTTTATTGAATTTTTGACAATATATCGTGATTTACCATAAAATACCTGTAATATTACTATAATTTACAAAAAATTTCAGAAATTTCCGGAAATTTGTTTTGAAACGTTTTAAATGGTAGTTTTTGGTAATTTATGGTAAGATGCAATTAATTAACTGTGATATTACCAGAAATGACAAACAATTTCCATAAAATTCTGGACATTTTTTAAAATGTTTTAAATGGCATTTGGGTCATTTATGGTAAGTAACAAGAAATTAACTGTAATGTTAATAATTAAAATTTGGTAATTTACGGTAAGTTACCATATTTACTTCAAAAATTACCATATTGACCAAAAGTTTCCAT
Source organism: Druon quercuslanigerum (assembly GCA_010014905.2). NCBI lineage: Eukaryota > Metazoa > Arthropoda > Insecta > Hymenoptera > Cynipidae > Druon > Druon quercuslanigerum. The sequence goes on from JAAAKG020132476.1 coordinate 666, forward strand.
ATATTTCCAGAAATGTATAAGTATCTTTTATTTGAATTTTAGGCAATGTATGGTAAGTTACCGTAAATTACCTGTACTATATATTACTGTAAATTACCATCAACTTTCATAAATTTCTTGAAATTTATCAAAATTTTTTAAATTAAATTTTGGCAGTTTATAGTAAGTTATCATATTTACTTCCAAAATTACCATAAATGACCGAAAATTTCCATAAATTTCTGGACATTTTTTAAAAGGTTTAAAATGGAATTTTGGGTCATTTATGGTGAATTACCATATTTACTTATAAAATTAGCACAAACGCCCGAAAATTGCCGAAAATGTCTGGAACTTTATAAACATCTTTGAATTGAATTTTGGGCTATGTCAATTTATATAAATTACCATAAAATTTCATAAATTTCCGGTTATTGTTTTTTAAGTTTTAAATTTTATGGTAATATACAACAAATTAACTGTAATATCACCGTGAATGACGGAAAATTTCCATAAGTTTTTGAAAATTTTGTAAAATGTTTGAAATGGAATTTTGGGTCATTTATGGTGAGTTACCATATTTACTTACAAAATTACCATAAATGACCAAAAATTTGCACAAATGTCCAGAAATATATAAACATCTTTTCTTTGAATTTTGGGCAATTTATGGTAGGTTACCGTAAATTACCGGTAATATTACTATAAATTACCATAAAATTTCATAAATTTCTGGAAATTTATAAAAAAAAGGTTTCAATTAAACTTTTTGGTATTTTATGTTAAGTTACCATATTTACCTATAAAATGACTATTAATGACCGAAAATTTTAAAAAATTTCTGAAAAATTATAAAAAAATTTTAATTGAATTTTCGGCGATTTATGGTAAGTGACCATAAATCACCTGTAATATTACTATAAATTACCAAAAATTTCATAAATTTCCGGAAATTTCTAAAAAAGTTTTAAATTAAATATAGGGTCATTTATGGTTAGTTACCATATTTAACTGTAAAATAATCATAAATAACGGAAAATTTCTATTAATTTTCGGAAATTTCTAACCACTTTAAAATTGAATTTTGGTCAGTTTGTGGTAAGTCATCATAAGTGACCCTTAAAATTATCTTGAATCATGCTTTCTTTATTCGAAATCTGACATGGTCACAAATCATCCATTTGTTATAAAAAAATATCGTATGCACGAAGGAGGAGAGAGACTTTTCTCTCCCTAGTTGCATAATATACTATATCGTATCAATAAACAATTATTTGCCCCTGCAGATTTTACTGTATCCCTCTCAAGAATTTTGTTACGTTTCTTTAAAAAAATTTATTTTCCAAACAATAGTTAGGTCTATTCCTTAATTGTTCAATTGAGCATACTTCCTCGACACGAACGACCAAAATATTATGCACAATTATAAATAATAAACAGTCAATATAAACATTGCATAAAACATGACGCAAGATAAACCTCGAAATTTTTTTTATCAAAGAAGTCTTCGCCATTAAAATTACTCTCTTTCATACACTCGGATCAATCTTAGAATAATGACGTTATCCATCACGAAAAATCGTGTGAGATAAGATTTCTCGTAATTAGCAAACGACCTGTTAATATTGAACTCATCGATCATTTCAGTCTGAGCAAAATTCGGAATTACAAAGTAATAATTAACTTTCATGCAGACAATTTCTCATTAGTAGTATTATGATAAACATTTTTAGACATCGATCATTTACTCAAACACTTGAAAAATCTTCTCAAGATCATCATTACATTGCTACCTTGATTGTTGCAAGTCCTTCTTTATCTTGAGAGTGTCGTTCATTGATTGACGAGATTTTTTTTATGGAACGTCATATTCTTTGATAAAATGTTAGAATATAAATGGACATTTTCATCAGAATCTTCACAATCGTCAAAATGGCTCTCAAGTTTGTAGTCCTCGGTCTTCTTCTTGCCTTCGTCAATGGGGGTAAGCGAATTTTTAAACGCCTACAAAGACTCGTCTAAATGAGCAATTTCAACTATATTAAATTAAAATTAATTTTTAATTTCAATTCACGTTTAATTCTATTTTTTATTACGTCAAAATCTAGTTTCATCTTATACATTTGCGTCACTTTTATCTTATTATAAAAAAAAAATATCAACGTGTAATACATTGTGCTCCCTTGTCAGATTGGAATCATAAAAATAAAAAAAATACAAATCAGTGCTATCAATTTTGTATCGGTTTCCCAAATTTTCAAAATATTTCTACCCCCTCCCCTCCTCTTACTGTGCATAATTTTTAGTTTTTAGAATTTTTTTGCTTTAATCGTGTAATAATAATTTATTAATATATTTTTAATAAAAGAATGTCTTTTCTATAATAAAAGATGGGTCTTCAATAAATGTCTTAAATTTGAAATAAAATAATTACATTTTTAACATAATGGTTAAGTTTCAACCTAAAAGAATACTTTCCCAACAAAAAAGGGTCTTATTGATGTTTGAATAAAAAAAGATGAAATTCTTCAAGAAAAAGAACTTTAAAGTCTTCAAAAAAAAAATTTTAAGAACGCAGTTTAATTTTTACTGAAGTATTATATTTTGAATTGTTAAAGATTAATTTTTAACAAAATAATTAAACTTTTGACAAAAGAGATGAATTCTTAAACAAAAGTGTAAATCTCCAACAAAAAAAAGATTTGTTAACAAAGGAATTTAACCAAATCTTTCAAACAAAATAGTTGAATGCTAAAGTAAAAAGAAATAATTTGTGACTTTAGAGTTGACTTTTTGATAAAATTATTAAATTCTCTACAAATAGTGTCATTTTTATTAAAAAAAAACGCCATTTCTCTTAAGACAAATCACTTTTTATTTAAAATAAAAAAAAATTTCCAAAAAATCGTTGAATTTTCGTCAAAAAAAATCCAATTGACTTTTCCAGATCGAGATATTAATTATTCAAGAAAAAAAATGTTTTTAAGAAAAAAATTGTATTTTTAATTAAAAACGCGAGTTTATTCAATCAAAAATGACGAATTTTTTAACAAAATAGTTTAATTTTCTACCAAATAGTTGCAATTTTATCAGAAAAAGATAAAATTTGTACTAAAACAGTCTTTAATAAAAACATTGATTTAAACATTTATTTAAAAAATCTTAATTTAAAAAAAAAAAATTTAAAAAGAATCGTTGAATTTTCATTGTTAAAAAATTCAATTGATTTTTCCAGTTAAAAATATGAATTTTTCAAGAAAAAAAAATTTTTACGAAATAAATTTAATTTTCAATTAAAAAGACGAATTTATTCAACCAAAAATGACGAATTTTTAACAAAATATTTTATTTTTCTGCAAAATAGTTGCAATTTTATCCAAAAAAGATTAAATTTGTACTATGACAGATCAATTTTTATTTTTAAAAAATTTTTTAAATCGTTGAATATTCATAAAAAAAAATCCGTTGACTTTTCCAGTTTAAAATATAAATTTTGTAGGAAAAAATGAATTTTTTATTAAAAAGACAAATTTTTAACAAAATAGTTTAATTCACTACCAAATAGTTGCAATTTCATCCAAAAAAGATGAAATTTTTAATAAAAAACTATCCATTTTTCTCGATTTGAGCTTTTATCCAGAAAATATTTAAGTTCCTTTTTTAACAACAAAATATTAATTTAAAAAAAATTCAAATTAAATAATAAAATAATAAAAAATATATAAATATATAAATAATCAAAAATAAAATAAATGGTTTAATTTTCAATCAAACAGTTGCATTATCATTCAAGAATGATGAAATTGCTCTTAAAACAGTTGAATTGTCAATTTAAAAAAATTGATATAGTTAAGTTTTCATTTAGAAAGAAATTCAGTTCTTTTTTTTTAATACCATAATATTAAATTCAAACAAAAAGTACATTTTCATTGAAATAGATACATTTTCAACAAATTTTTGATTTTTTAACGAAAGAGTTGCATTTTTTATCCAAGAAAAATGTAATTTCTGCTGACGCAGGTTAATTACAAAACATGGTTTAATTTTTAAAACAAAACTGCTGAACTCTTAAATGGAATAATATTATTGAATTCTCTACTAAATAGTTGCATTTTTATTTTAAAAAGACGTACCTGATCTTAAAATAGATGCATTTTTATTTAAAAAAATAAATATATAAAAAATCGTTGAATTTTCCAGACTTTTCCAGATCTAAATTTGAATTTCTTTATAAGAATTTTGAACAAAAAAGCATGGATTTTGAATAAAATTATTTAATTCTCTGCCAAACAAATTATAAAAAAATTATTTCAGGATCAGTATCCGGACTAATATAGCTGTATAAAACTAAAAAAAATAAATCGGAAATTCCTTTTCGAAAAATCAGTTCAAGCCTTAGTTTTTGAGTTATAAAATATTTAGGCTGGACCAATCAGGAGCGCGGTTTAAACATACGTACGTACGTGAGCGTGAGTCCAGCGCAGGGTTATTGACCCGAGATCCATGGTAGGGTTAGCGAAGGGAGAACAGCGGTCACTATACTATAGACTGCCGCTCACGGACGCAGGACTGTTTATACCGCGCTCCTGATTGGTCCAGCTTAAATCTTTTGTATCTTAAAAACTAAAGCTTCCACTGATGTTTGGAAAAAGAATTTTCGATTTATTTTCTTAATTTCTATCCAGCCATATAAGTCTCAACACTCGAGTCTGGTGCACACTTAAACTTAAATATTGAAAACTTAATTTCAGATAAACTCCGGCTGGGCTTCAAAGTACCACCTTTATCCAATCGTATTGTTGGAGGTGAAGAGGCTGCTGAGGGTCAATTTCCTCATCAAGTATCATTGCAATGGGGCTACCCACCCTTAAGTAAACTTAGACATTTCTGCGGTGGAACCATAATCTCCGAATCTTGGATACTCACCGCTGGCCATTGTATTCTGGCTATTCCATCTTATGGTACTTTTGCGGTGAAAGGCGGAAAGCACACCATCAGTGAAACTGAAGAGACTGAACAGTCTATTCAAGTGGCCAAATCCATAGTTCATGAGCGCTACGCAGGGTAAGATTACATTTCTGTCGTTTAGAGTCTAAAATCAGAAAATTAAAGAAACGTTCGTTTTTGTTAAATGCAGTATATTGATTTTATTTTAGTGGAGTTAACCCATACGATATCGCTCTGATCAAACTTAAGAAACCTTTGACATTGAACGAGAGAGTGAACACTATCAATCTTCCCAAAGCCAATGCTGAACACAATGGTACCGTTATTTTGTCTGGATGGGGATCCACATCAAATGTGAATAATGCAATCATGCCTGATGTTTTGCAAACTGCGGAGTTGCCAGTTGTTGATTTGAAGACTTGTAGGAATGCCATTGAAGAACTTACAGGCCCATCTCCCTTGGAGGACACAAACATTTGCACTGGTCCACTAACTGGGGGTCAATCAGCATGCAGTGTAAGCTTTGATTATGTTTTTAAAGTTTTATTATTTCATTTTTCTGACACTAAGTACCCGGTAAGAAGGTGTACGTTGAAATTACTGAATGATCTCGAACATAGTCAAAAACGACATTGTTTCACATTCAAGACGTTACAAAATCTGACACTAATAAAAATTATTTTCACTAATTTCAATTCAATTTTAGTTAATCGAAATTGTTCATTGATCATTGGAGGTTGTCTCAAAGCACTAACACTCAGAGAAAATTTCTCTTATGTCAGAAGAATGCTTTTGACACAACTGGAATTTCCTCTTAAATTAACCGACTAAAACAGGATTTATTTCAGTTTCTACAATTCTTAATAAACAAAAATGTGTTCAAACATTTGCTAAAATTAGGCTGAATTTTAATTAAACTAATTATTTTTGTATAAAAGTGATTAAGGCTTATTGCAGTTCAAATCGAAATGTTTTCGAATTGAAGACGTCAGCTATTCGAGGAAGTTAGAAAACATTTATTATTATTATTATTCATTTTATTTCAAATCTTTTTAACGGGTAGTATTATAAACAATGTGATGTAATTAATAAATTTTCGTTAACAGGGTGACTCTGGTGGTCCACTAATTGCTAAAAGTGAAGAAGGAGAATCAGAAGTTGTTGGAGTTGTATCTTGGGGAATTGTTCCATGCGGAAGTGTTGGTGCCCCATCAGTGTACACAAAAGTGTCGTCTTATATTGATTGGATAGAATCCACAATTGTCCGAAACTCGTAATTTTATCACTTTACAATAATAAGTTTATTATAATATGACTGACGAAAATCTTTTGATTTGTATAAATTATGTAGTTTGTAAGTTGTGTACATAATCAATAATTGACGAAAAGCTTTCGATTTGTAGTCCCGCCGATTGTTATTCATCAAAATTTCTTTTAATTTTAGATTAATAAATACTTTTATCAAAATTCACTTTGCAATTTATTAGAGACATGTATACATATTTCAAGGGCATTTACAAACATTTTTGTTTATAATTGAGAAGGAAAAAATTCATTCATTGGTATTGGAAGGCATTAAAAAAAATGTCAATGAATGTATCTACAGATTTGCTGAAATTTCCGTCTACAGCATCCCTATAACCAGCGAAAAGTGACAATATTATTTGTTTATTTTTTATAATAACTAATTGAAAATGGAAAAAATTATGGAGAAAATTTAGTGTGTAAACGGTAAAAAGAAGAAAAAGATGGATCATAGGAATCAATAGGAATTCAATAGTATTCTTTTTTACTAAAAATTTAACCATTTCATCCTTTTAGTTTAAAACGCATCTCTTTGGTTTAGTAAAAACTTGTTAAGTGAAAATTTACCTATTAAATTTTTAGTTGTAAAATGCCATTTTTTAAATTAAAAATTCGTTCTTTTTGTAGAAATTTATTCTTCATCTTTGAAAATTCAACATTGTTATTGAGAATTCAAGAATTCAATTTAAAGATTTATAATTTTAGTTCTTAATTTGTAACTTTGGTTGAAAAATTGTTTTTCTTGTGTGGAAAATTAATTTTTTTCAGCTGAAAATTTAACTTTTCAGTTTTTGATTGATAATTCATCAATTTGTATAAAAAATTTACCATTCAAGTTAAAGATTTATCATTTTAATTTAAAATTCATCACTTTGTTTAAATGTGTAATTATTTTTTTGAGAATTTATTTATCATTAATAAATTCTTTTAACTTTTTTTTTATTAAAAAATTTTTTTTACTGAAAATGTGATTGTTTTAGGTGAAAATTTATCTCTTTGGAAGCACATTAATTTTATTAACTAAAAATTCAACTATTCAATTTTTGACTAAAAATGTATCTTTTTTTAGTAAAAAATTGATGTTTTTTGTTGAAAAATTGACTTTTTGAGTATCGAATAATATTTTGTTTAAAAAATTATAATTTTGGCTGAAAATTCAAATATTCAGTTTGAATATTTATAATTTAGTTCAAAATGCATCTTTTCTTAAATTCTTGTGTGTGTTGGAAACTGATTTTTTTAACTTCTTTAAAATTTACTTGAAATTTTTTTTAACCAATTTAATTTTTGGTTGAAAATTCATATTTTTTAGTAATGTTAAAAACATTACTCTTCACGTTGAAAATTCATCACTTTTTTAAAAAGTTTAACTATTTATTTTTATAATTTATTTAGTATTAGTAGATTGTTTAAAAAATGTTTTTATTTTTTTTGAAAAATTATTATTCTTGAACTAAAAATGTAACTATTCCAGTTGGAAGAAACTTTGGAAGAAAACTAATTTTTTTAAATGACAAAAAATCTTTGATTGACAATTTACCTGTTTTGGTTAAAAATTCGCCTTTTTCGTAGAGATTAATCTAGTTGATTAAAAATTCATCTTTTTAGTTTAAAATGCATCTATTTCAGTTCAAGATTCATCATTTTGGTTGAAAATTTGTTATTATTATTAATTAATTAATTATTTAATTAGTTAAATAATTAATTAACTAATTTATGTATTAATTTATTAATTTATTAATTAAATTATTTATTTATTACATTTTTATTTAGTAGAAAATTGATGTATTTTGTTTAAATTCGTCTTTTTGGGTATCAAATAATCTTTTGTTTGTAAAACATATTTCAAATAATTTTTAAAAATAAAAAAGCACATTAAAGTTTTTAAGGAATTTTAAAAAATTAACTTTTTTCGCTTGAAACTTTCAAACATTCTTTAAAATTTTTTTAAACATTGTTTTTTTTAATCTTAAAATATCCACGTTTTGTTTAAAGTTTAATAAGAATCTTAAATTCTTAATTACATTTAAAATTTTTTCAACCCCTTTAAATCTTCTAAATGAATATTAAAATTATTCTAATTTTTTTCAAAAGTCTGAAAATATTAAAACAATCTTATTAGTTTTGTGAAATATTTACTTCAAATAATTTTTTCCAGAAAAAAACGAGTTGAAACTTTTTCAGGAATTTTCAAAAAACCATTGTATTTTCTTGAAAGTTTTAAAAGTTCTTTAAAATATTTTTCAAGCCATTTTTTTAAATCTTTCAAAATCTGCGTTCTGTTAGAAATCTTTTATATCTTTTGAAATTCTTGATTAAGTACTTTTCAAATTTTCTTAAAGCTTTTAAATCTTCTACATAAATATTGAAATGATTCGAATTTTTTAAAAGCCTAAAAAATTGAAGCAATCTTCTTTTTTGTTTTTTTTGTGTGCAAAAATTAAGCTACTTTTTTGAAAATTTATCTTCTTTTAGTAAAACTTCAATTATTTTGTACGTAATTTAAAAAAAAAAATCATTCTTCTTGGTTAAAAATTAACTTTATTTTTGTTAAACATTACCATTGTTGTTTAAAAATTTTTACTGTTTTATAAAAATAGTCTTTTTGGGTTAAAAATTCCAGATTTTCGTTGCAATTTTTTAAAATTTTAAATGCAAAATTTGTAATTCAAAATTTTACATTAAAAATAAATAATTAATTAAATTTGATATTTAAAAATCCTTTTTGTTGGAATTATCCAATTTTTTTTTTTGATTTTGTGGAGAAATAAAAATTTTAAATTTTCCTTTCTTGTTAAAAATGTATGTATTTTGTTTAATTATATGTCCTTTATGGTAGAAATTTTTATTTCCTTATTAAAGAATTTAACTTTTTTCTTAAAAACATGTGTATTTTTTCAAAAAAGTTTTTCTGATAGAAAATTAATCTGCTCTGTTGAAAATTGAAGTAATAAGTTAAAAATGAAAATATTTTTTATTTACAACTAATAAGGGCCCATAAACTTTCTGCTTTGGCCTTATTATCTTTTTTCGCTGGGTGCCTGCGTTTCATTAGTCCAACTAATATGTGCTGGTCAAGTCGGTTAATATTTTTGCATCGCCGTTTCCACCGGTGACCAGTTCAAAGACGGCGTCTAACGTTGGTAGTCTTCGGCCTTTTGGTCTGACCGTTGTTTCTTGCTCGGGCGAACCATGGACGGTCTTGCTGCAATGGTAGTCAGTAGGATGAGAAACCCAGGAACCCTTGGGGTGATAGCCGGTATGCCGGCTATCGGATTGGGGGAAGGGAAAGGGGAGCTGATGGCGAGTGCCTTGTCGCGACATCCGGTATGCCGCCTGTCTGACGTGATGTATAGGAGAAGACAAAAAAAATGGGGAAGAAGGGGGGGGGATGCTTGTAGGAGAGCGAAATGCTCGTGGAGTGGAGTCGTCACAGCCGGAATACCGGCTGCGGGGAGGTAAAACGAGAATCAGTATTGACTGGAAAGATACGTTATTATTGTATAGGCGTATTCTTAATTAAAGCTATGAGGTATAAGCTGCAATTTTGCTTGTTGCTCACAACCGGATGACCAGGCTGGTAGTTTCTACTGCCAGGAATGCCCAGCTGCAGAGTTCTGTCGATCTTCGCTTGTGCACAGCCTTTTATAGCCACACTCCTGGAGAGTCTCACGGGATGTCGCGTGGAGAGGGAGACTCGAGCGGAGGGAAGTGCGTGCGCCGAGTAGCACTGGCGTCATAGTCGCGGCACCTTCCTTAACTCGGCCTCGTTTATACGTGAGAGCGTGGTTTTACATTAAGGTTAAAAATGTACATAGTCAACTTAATTACTATCGGTAAACACGTGTTTGAAAAAGGAAATCCATATGAAGGTATTTTAATGCATATTATCGTTATATTGATTTTCTCATATTTTAGCGCTTAAGCGCGTATAACACAACATCGAATATGACATTTATTGCTGAGAGTTAATCTTTTTTGATTAAAGATTAAAATATTTTGTCATAAATTAATTTTTTTTTGAAATATTTTTATAGACGCTTTCTCTTGTTTTTATTAAAAATGTTCTTCTTTTTAGAAATCAATTCGTTTTGATTAAAGATTTAGTTATTTTGCTGAGACTTTATCATTTTGCGTTAAATCAAATCGTTTTTTATTAAAAATTAAAATATTTTGTGAGTTCAAACATCAATTTTTAAATCTTTGATTTAAAAATCATTTTTCCTGACTGAGAATTTAATTAATCAATTAAAATGGAAACTACGTTAATACAATTCTCCTTCCTTATGTTAAATATTCATCATTTAAGTTTTAAATTTATCTGTTTAGTTGAAAATCTTCTTTTTTTACTGAAAATGTAAGTTATATATAAGGTCAAAAATTAATCCTCTTCTAAAAATTCTCCTTCTTTGTTCAAATTTTATCTTTATTAAAAAAAAATTCAACTATTCGGAAGAAATTTCCAGTCTTTAAGAAAAAATTAGTCTTTTTCTTATAGAAGGTTAACCTTTTTGTTTGATAAGTCATCTTTTCAGTTGAATTATCAAGTTTTTTTCAGGATTCCCCGAAAAAAAGGATTTTATTTATAATCCATTAAATAATGATTGAAATTTATTTATTAACTTAAAAATATATAAATACAATTACTTTTAGATATCACGCACTTATAAAGTTCGCATTATTTTATAATATAACATACAATACATTTATTTATAGAAAGTTCATGAATGGTCAATAATATATGAAAATTCTGTGGGAACATTTTACAAAATTCTTGATTTCACTCATAACGTGATTTACTTTAGAATTTATTCATCACAATATTTTCTATTAAAGATTGATGCTAATGATGCATTAGCTATATTATTATAATCACTATTCATTTAAGTGATTTCAATATTTCAGGACAAAATTTTCTCTTAAACTGAAACAGTAATTTTTCCACTGTTTAAAACAGTATTTTGACTTATGACTGATTGAAGCAGTACTCTGTGTTATCTATAGTTAAATCCGTATTTTAATTTATCACTGGTTGAATCAGTATTTTTAATTATCACTGGTTGATTCAGTATTCTGAGTCACCACTGGTTGAATCAGTGTTTTAAGTTATTACTGGTTGAATCCGTATTTTGATTTATCACTGGTTGAATCAGTATTTTTAATTATCACTTGTTGATTCAGTATTCTGAGTCACCACTGGTTGAATCAGTGTTTTGAGTTATCACAGGTTGAATCAGTATTTTGAGTTATCACTGGTTGAATCAGTATTTGGAGTCATCACTGGGTATTTTGAGTTATCACCGGTTGAGCCAATGATTTTCCGTTTCTCCCTCGGTCTATCTGGAATTGGTTCAACCAAAACTGCCTTACTAAATACACCAGTAACGCCAAATGATTATCAACAAGAGTCAAAAATGATAAATGATAAGCTGATAAAAGGCAACACGTACGACCAGATGACTACTTGCACTGAGGAACTAGCGAAAATCACTGTTGAAACTAGTGAAAATTACAGATTAAAAAAGCAAACATAAATCTTTAAACCAGTAAAAATCACTGGTTAAACCAGTAGGCCTCCCTGACTAAACCAATAATCTCATATGTGCCGTACCTAACCAGCTGATGAAAGACAATGCGCCAGATAACTACTGTCACTGAGAAACCAGTAAATATCACAGATTAAACCAGTAAAAATCACAGAATTACCCAGTAAAAATCACAGATTAAACCAGTGAGCATCACAGATTAAACCAGTAAACATCACAGATTAAACCAGTAAACATCACAGATTAAACCAGTAAACAACACAGATTACACCAGTAAACATCACAGATTAAACCAGTCAACCTAACTGGTTAAACCAGAGAACATGACTGATTAAACCACTGAAATTCATTTATTAAACCAGTAAACCTCACTGGTTGAACCAGTGACGGAGTGCCACTGACTGAAACCAGTGAAGTCTCGCTGATTGTCAGTGACACCCTTCTGGCTGCTTCAACCAGTAATACTTTAGTGGTTCATTTTAAGAGAGGGGTTCTAGGCAAGATATAAGAGAGGGTGGCCTAGTTCCTAGACGTATTTACTTGCTTCGGTAATGACGGTCACTGCAGCGAGCGCCTCCTTGGCAGTGGGGATGATGTACCGGGCGGGCAAAACAAATCCAAATTTACCCTTGTCCCGTAATTCAATCGTGTAGGTATACTTGATCTTGTGAATTGCCTTCGCCCAGTCATCAGAGCCACCAGAGGCTGCGTAGAGGGTGCTGGCACTATTTCCTACAGTGTAATCGCTTCCAGCACCTCCAGCTGCTTTCATTGCAGCTGCGGCTTGTTGTCCAACTCTGTCAAGGTCAGCATAATCTGGTGGCACACGACGGTCGTATCCCCAAGGATACAAAATATATTGGCCATAGCTGTGGAATGAGAGAAAAGCCTGAAAAGAGAAATTAATTGAGATATTTATTAAAACTGATATTAGGGGCGGTACTTAAATTACATAACGTATGAGTTCTAATCTACTATCTAAATTTATTTTTTTGTGAATCCAAGATTGCGGATTCAAAATGGCGGATGAAAATTATAAAAATAGTACATTTTAGGCTGAAAATATATACTAGGGTTTTTTTGGGGTCGCTGAGTTCAAATATACTATCAAAATTATTATTTTTGTGAATCCAAGATGGCGAATTCAAAATGGCGGTCTAAAATGGCGGATGAAAGTGACCAAAATAGTACATTTTAGGCTGAAAATATATACTAGGGGTTTTTTGGATCACTGAGTTCAAGTATAAAATCAAAATTTTTATTTTTTTGAATCTAAGATGGCGGATTCAAAATGGCGAGTTCAAATTGCTTATGAAAATGATCCAAATAGTACACTTTCGGCTAAAAATATATACTTGAGGTTTTTTTGGATCGCTAAGTTCAAATATACCGTCAAAATTTTTATGTTTTTGAATCCAAGATGGCGGATGCAAATTATAAAAATATTACATTTTCGGCTGAAAATATATACTTGAAGGGGTTTTGGGGTCACTCAGTTTAAAAATACTATCAAAATGTTTATTTTTGTGAATCCAAGATGGTGAATTCAAAATGGCGGGTTTAAAATGGCGGATGAAAATGACCAAAATAGTACATTTAAGGCTGAAAATATATACTAGGGGTTTTTTTTGGGTCACTGAGTTCAAATATACTATAAAATTGTTATTTTTGTGAATATAAGATGGCGGATTCAAAATGGCGAGTTCAAATTGCTTATGAAAATGATCAAAATAGTACAATTTCGGCTAAAAATACATACTTGCGTTTCTTTTAGGTCGCTGAGTTCAAATATACCATCAAAATTTTTATTTTTTTGAATCCAAGATGGCGGGTTTTAAATTGCGGGTTCAAAATGATGGAAGAAAATATTAAAAATAGTATATTTTAGGCTGAAAATATATACTCGGGGTTTTTTTTGGGCCGCTGAATTCAAAGCTACTATACAATTTTTATTTGTGTGAATCCAAGATGGCGGATGCAAATTATAAAAATATTACATTTTCGGCTGAAAATATATACTTGGAGGGGTTTTAGGGTCGCTGAGTTCAAATAT
>JAAAKG020132478.1:0-37454 GCA_010014905.2 Druon quercuslanigerum
ACTTAATCGAGAATTTTCATTACAGTATGTGTAAAGTACTTACTTTCCTGAGTCGAATCCATTTTTTTGAATAACCAAAGATGCAGTAGGCTTGGATGTACGCGGCTTCAAAGGTCACGCACGGTTAATACTCAAATATGAATGAAAAGCATATCTTAACTGTGTGTTTCCTGATCAAATCTCTATCGCTGCATTTGCGTGAAAACGAAACGGTAACTTCGAATTTTTAAACTTTATATCTTTATTTATCAAAATATTGTATAGGAAAGACCGATCTAGTAACTTTTTTCTTTCTCACCATGTCCCTATCTTCCATATACAGGTACCACTATGCGCCGTTGAGAAGTTGATTTGTGAACAATGACAGGTGCTTCTATCGGGGATATGTTAAGCCGAGTCGGTCTATGATCAGCAAATCATAAATTTTTTAATTAAACATAAACTCCTAAAGCTATTATAAATTCTTTAAGCTATGTAAAACCTTGCAATTGCCATCCACAGAACTTGAAAAATTTTACCTAAAATTTACAGACCATCACAGTTGTCAGAGCTTTATTTTACTTTTGCTGATAATTTTCCTGCTTTATTCAAAAACCATAGTTCACTGGATGAAAAAAATTGCAAACTGTACATTTCAATTTCTGATTGTAGAAGTGTACAAGCAGAAAAGTTACGACATTACGCATTTTTTCATTTCCGTTTGTATAATTTCAACATTCATGTATTTCTTAATGCTAGGTTCACAGTTTAAAATTTTAACTTGCTTTTACATGATAAGCTGTGCATTTTAAAGAAATTACTGATATTTCTTTATACAAATTTTATTACCTAACATTCGGAAAAGCTCTTGTTAATCATGCAGACGTCATTTTAAGTCATGAGTAACACGACGCAAAATTATTCGAATCGTCCTAGCGAGCAGTCTACATATAGGTACCATGGTAAACCAAGATGGTGCATCTCTGCAAAGTCCCAAATATGACCCGAAAATCAACAAACTACATTTTTACGTATTATTGTTGATTTTTAGCAATTTCGGTCGTCATTTTCACACAAATAATTATAATAAAAATTTATATATTTAAATATTGTGTCATTGTTATGATTAGTATCAGTATATTTTTAAATATAAGTGTCAGCAGTGCCGACCAGAGAACTCTCTGCCTGAACGAAGTTTAGTTCTTCAATTCACGAAATAATATTTCCTAAATTCTTGAACCAAATCAATCAAGAAAGGGAAACTTAAAATTCTGAATGTTGTCAATGTAAATTATTTCTGTAGATACACATTTTAATTAATAAATAAATTCATCAATATCTGGGGCCAAATCAATTTTCCGAAATTCCAAATCCTGTAAGTTCTACCTAAATTCACTTTAAAATGAAGAGAATTTTATATATTATAAGCGTTTAATATTACTTCTAAATTCTCAGTTAAAATCACAAAATAATAATTCTCAACTTAAAAGGCTATATTAATTTTCCACATTTTCTCAATTTTAAAATAAAATATTGCTAAATTCTTGAATCCTAAAAAGAGAACTTCAAATTTTGTGAATGTACAATTTTATTCCTATATTATCTTTAAAGTTTACAAAGTAAAGCTTTTTAAGTTATCCAGCTAAATTAATTTTGGAAATTATTTAAAATAAATAAGGTCCTATAGTCCTCGCAAAAGGGTAAAATTTAAAAAAAAACGACCCTAGGGCACCAGCTTTTCTAAAAGCAATACTAAAGTCCTAAAGCCTTTCGGGCATCCTAATTGCGACGAAACGAAATTATATAATAAAAATAACAATAACGAATTGATTAGCCAATAATCTAACGATTGCACAGCAGGCCATTCAGAATTATTAAAAACAGGGGGGAGGGTCGTTAAAAGAGATGAACATAAAATAATGAGCGAACATGCCGGTCGAAAAAGTGGTCGGCACAAGGAATAAGAGGTTATTAACAAGTATCATTTAATAGTATACCTAATAATCATCAATCACCCTTATCAGCCAATGATTGAGGTAGTAATAAGTTGCACTGATTAAAAATATCGCACGAGTAAGTTAACAATTGTAAATGAATAGAACATAGGGAAGGAAAGGGGGTCACGTCGGCAATATCGTACAGAGGGATAAATAAGAAAAGGGAGTGTAGGTTACGTCAAGGTCGGCACATTACGGGAGACAGGGGTCGAGAGAGGTCAAACACGGTACTCGCATTTTAAAATATGCGAAAGAAACATAGCATAAGCTACAGGTCAGGTCACTTAATTGGACACTAAAAATATCGCACGAAACACATAGCGACGACAGAATAACTAGCCGGCACTCTATTTAAATAATCTACTCACTAGACATACCGTTTTAACCTCAAAAAAACGGAAGCAGCAGATAAAAGGAATCCTATTTTGAATTTTGATCGACACCTCGAGCTTCCAAGAGGTACTACGTGAGAAACGCGCTCGGTGTGTTGATCACCGAAAGAGGGGGGCCACTAGCGAGGGGGGACTAGCGCGCGAAAATTAGAATAAAAGTGGGTCATGAGAAGACCGTTGATACTCTACGCAGATGGTCTGCCTCGCTGTTCTCGCTTTTTCTCACTTCCTTCCTGCCAGCCGGTAGACCGTTTTACTGAGGCGCGAATTCCTCTACATGTCGAACCCGAACCACAGGACTTAAGGATGATAAGGGATCGCTGACTCCTTGCTGATGATTGGCGGACGGGACCGCAGTGCTGCTGCAGGGGCGCAGGTTGTTCCCACCAACCCTCAAACAATATCGAAAAACATGCTAACGTTAATAATTGAACTATTTCTTGCACGAAATAAATTTGGAGAAAATTCCTCTCCACTCATTCGATGCATTTTAAAATAATTTTCAACCGTCTTTTAACATTTATTTTTCAAAATAAATAATATCAAAATGTTATGAAATAAAAATACTGGTTTGGGAGTTTTAGTTTTAGCACGGCTTTGGATAAACACCAGGGCTTGAAGGGGACAAACTGCCAATAGTCACAAACCTTATTATGAATGTCAAACAAATTTCAATTGGAAAACATCTGTCAAATGTAGATCAATACGAATAAGAAAAAATTGAAAATGTTATTAAAAACATAATGAATTCCTCATTTTTGAAGTTGTATTAAAAAAACGCCAGTATATTCACACGAACAAACTGCTAACAGGCAATAAACCTATTGTCAACAAATAAGGCAAGCAATCAATTTTTCAAGAACGGATGCAAGATCTTGCAAACCCTATTGTTTAAAGGAAACAACATTTTTTTATTGACCTAAGGTATTCGACTTTAAAATAGGGCGATATGACAATCTTGGTACTTGCATCAGAGATATAAAATAATTTGTCTTTGGCGACATTGGAGACCATGTCTGAAAAAAGCTTTAAAAACTAGCCTAATCGTTGAACAAGATTGAAATTAATAAGTGGCTTTCCAATTTCAACTTTATTGCTTTATTATTTTGCAAATGCTATCGGGTTTTTTTAAGGAAACAAATACTTTATATTACTTTTACACTTTGTAGTTTGAAACGGTGCGGCTTAATGTTAAGAAAATATTTTTGTTGGTTCTATTAGTAATAAATTTAGCAGATATAAAAAATTAAGATATCAAGAATCTTCACGCCTTTACACAATTGTAAATAAACTATAAAAGCAGCCGCTCCTGACGAAACTCTTCCCCTCCAGCATCAGTCTTAAGTTCTCTATCGTTATCTGTACTGTTATCCAGGAACAATGAAGATCGTTACTCTATGTCTTGCCTGCGTGGCTTTCATAAATTTTACAAGTATGTCTGTCTAACATAATAATTAAAACTATTATTAATCCCAATTTTTAATTTTTATTTCAAATGCACAAAGAACCTGTCGAATTATAATGTAGCGATTATTAATTTCATTCAGTAACAGATTAGCTGACTAAATTCTCACAACATATGGAAACTAACAAAATGATGATATACGCAATATTTTATCTTACTAATTAAAATTATTTTTAGATTTAACTTTTAAATAAATAATACAATATTTAAAATTATAAATTGCATTTTTAATTTTTTAAATCAATATTTTATTGTTTTGCCACGTTACCAGTCTGAAAATTTGTGAAATATGAGAATTAGAAATGAAAACTAACGCAGTTTCATAACTCCTTATCTTGAAATTGTCTTCTAAGCGTATAATATAAAATTTTAATTTTTGGTTTCAATTAATATTTTCTTTTAGTGCCACGTCGCCAGATGATAATTTCGTAACATATGGAAATGGAAAATGTTCATTTAGTGCCACGTTACCAGATTGAAATATTGTAGCAAATGAAAATTTAAAAATGACGAGAAATGAAAAATTTCGTTTAATTGTTGCAACATAATCTAAAATTTGATTTCTAAATAAACTGTATAAAATTAAGAAGTAGTAATTGCATTGAAAAATATTCAAATTATTATTTTAAGGTAGTGCCACGTTACCAGCTTTAAAACTTTTGAATGTGTTACTAATGCAATTTCTTAAGTCATAATCTTTACTTTGAGTGTTCAGTGTATCACAATAAATTTACAGTTAAGATTTGCGTTTGAAATTTTTCATAAAATAAATATTTCGATTTAGTGCCGCGTGGTCATATTTCGATATTTCTTTTGTATTTGTTTTCCAAATGTTTAATGCAGTTTCACGTAACCATCCTTAAAAATTGTAACATATTTTTAAAAAAATGGAGACTAACGCAATTTTATGATCCTTAATCTTGGAATGGTCTTTTATATCTGCAATATAAAATTTACAAATTTGAATTTTAAAATTTAAAAAAATTGATATGTGTATTTAGTGCCACGCTTTCATATTTATGTATTGTAACGTATAAAGCAAAAAATTTACAATTAATTGAATCTTAGATTTTACCAGTAAATAGTAGCTTTAAATTTATTTTTTAAATGTACTGTAAGAAATATAGAGTTTAAATTTACATTAACAAATTTTATTAAGGAATATTTTTTTAATGCTATATTACCAAAATGAATTGTTGTATCATATGGAAATTAAAAAATGGAGGCTAATGCGATTTGATACATCTTAATGTGCAATAAAGCATTTACAAAATTCATTTTGAAAATGTTTAAAAACTGATAGTTTGCCACCTCATAAAGAAGGATTTTTAAAGATAAAATTTTTAAAAAGGTTTATATTGATTTAATTAAATAATCTTCAACTTACAATTTTCTAATGCAATGTTCCAAGCAATTTTCCGTATCTGTGTGCATGTGGGTGCGTGTGTATGGATTTCAAACATTTTAGTGCACGCCATCACTTAAAAACTGTAACAGATAAATTTATTTTTGCAGGATTTATTTATGTTATGAAAAAAGTTTTACCATGGAAAACCAATTTGTAAAATATTATAAGATACTTAAAATAATGTAGTAAATATTTTTAGAAATTTTTTGGTCAGTTTCAAGATATTAGTTTTGTCAGTAAGTTCTTCACGGAATTCGTGGAATCAAAGGAATTCCTAAAATTTCATAAATTTTGTGAGTTGTCAGATGTATGAAAACATTTGCAAGATCCTAAAGTTGACCGAAAAAAATAAACAGACTCTACAGTAAAACGGCACTCGATCAGATTTCATTTTCCTTCGACAAGAATTCTCTAAACAACCTTTGGTTAATACAGTCCCATCCAGGTTAATTTTCTTAGAAACAAACCTAAATTATTATGTAAATTGAATTTTTAAAATGCGACCATTCATTAAAATTTTGGACCGTGAAACTAAAAGGGTATTCTGGAAATCTAGGAAAATCAACAACCACGTCAAAAGATGAGATCATTTTTCCAAATAATATTAAGTTTTATTGTAAAAAATTATTTAAGGTGACATTGAAATTTTAAAGATATTATTAAAAATTGGACTATTTTGCTGCTGAAGGCTAGTGCGCCAATTAGTGAAAAGTCTACAGAATTTACCCTTTCCATAAATCAATATTTCTGTAACTATATCCGTTAGGAGATACGCAACAGCCAATTCGTCTACTTAAGAGCTTATCTTCAGACAAAGAATTACTTTTCCATTTTGCAAAAATCGCATGTGTCCCCTTTTTCCAGAAGTCGGTGCTATGAATAATGACCCTGGAGCTGGTCATAATGCAATTGGAGTGGTGGTTATTCAGGAGCGCCCTGCACGACGTTTTCGTGCTGCTGATTATCCGGAAATCCATCCAGGTAATGTCAGTGCTTTAACCCACTGGTTTAGTGCTTATCATCTGAATAACAGTTATTTTTTTATTGTAAACATATAACATAAATCACCTTTTTACAGATATCGGTGCTTGGGCTAATCATAATCATAGTCATCCTACTAGAATTCTGAGTCCTGTTCCAAATCATCCTAACCGTCCACAGCAACAAATACGGATATCAAGAGTGGTAAATGGTCGTACTACAGATTGGCATTTACTTCAAGGAGAACTCGTTCATGATTACGAAATTATATCCTGCCATAGTCCACATGGGTACGCTATTATTGACATTATTCCTGGAGAACGCTTCTATTCATGTCTCAAACCCTTTTTGTATCATAACGAGACTAAAAGCAGGGAGAATGCTAGTGGCCCTGAAGTATACCTTGCTTTTGTAATTAGAGAAGGTATGTACAGACTTGAAGCCGATCTTGCACCTCGCGATGAAAGGGCAGCACTCAACTCTCGCGGACTTTTATTTCATGGCGAAGGCGTACGTAATATCTTCCGTATGGAACCTCGCGGGCGCGTTCGTTACGTACTGCCAAATAATACTGAAGTTGAGGGAGACTTACTTCAATATCCTGATGCACCTGAACCTAGGGTTCGACGGAATCCACGAAATACGTGATTAAGCATAATGCAAAAAATATCACGCAGAGGAAGAGGAGGGGGGGGGGTATTTTGTGAATATCCCCCTACGAAATGTATGAGAAGGGAGACGTCTGAATCTTTGGATCTCTAAATTTTAAGAATCCGTCTTTGGAATTTAAATGAAAAATCGGTTTCACTTAATTAAAGTTTTCCAGGCTTCGAACTCACGAGCTTGAATGTGTCTTTTGATACTCTACGAGCAACCGGGTGCCCACGAATCATGCTTAGCTTACGTAATCAGATTTTTTGTTAACAGTGTAAATAAGTATATGTGACGTATATATCTGAAATGTGTACGGATATTAATGATGTAAAAGTTTAATGATTAACATTGTTCGTTATTTATTTATTAAACGGTGCTAGATCGAAACATATACGCATTTGTACAGGTATATCAAATATGAGGAAAACTATAGATAGCAAGATTCCGCGGTTCCATATTCTTCTGGGAACATATTATATATTCTATTATTTTATTGACTGTATATTTTTGTTTATGCATTATTATATACACACATACACACACGCATATATATATATACATATTTTTTATAAATATTATATGGTAATCATTATTACAGATAGGGCTATGTAAGAAGTATAAAAAGCTAATGTTGTCTTCGAGTTTTTAAGTACATCATACACTCTACACTACGAGTTACCTTATCATCTAGCTGAAAAGAAATATTTGGTTATCGACCTGTTCATTTTTTCTCCAAGAGAATTATTGGAATTTGTTAACGAACGGATTTAGAAATAATTTAAAGATAAATGTAACGCGTGAGCTGACAACCTGCTAAGCTTGACGCTCTCTGCTTTAAGAGCTATCAAATAATAAAGGGAATTATTCCTAACTCGGCGTGGCTTTACTGAATCTCCACTCGACATGCTCATTTTATAGAAACTAAATTATAGATTATGCTTTTTTGATTACCACTGAAGAACAGGAAAAGTAGAATGCTCTTTTCAGAGCAATTAAATCGAACCATCGTGTTGTCTTGGGCCCTTGGAGCTACGGAAACTTTCAGTTGTCAACTGCACGAAGGCATTGACTCGAATTGTCACTTTGCGTCTAGACAAACTGAATTGACTTCTTCTTAGTTGTAAACAATAATATTCAATTTATGTATACTATGCTAATTTCTCTTTAATTTTTAGGATTAAGGATAACATTTTTTTATCTTTTATTATGGGATTTTACCCATGTGGAAATTGCCAAATGTTTGCCTAATTTCAGTTTTGGCCCCAACTTGAAAAATTATTTTATGACTACTACAGGTTTTATACCTTTAATTTGGTTTAAACCAACTCGGTTTTACAGCTTTTTATTCTACAAACTTAGCTATGCATCTGTTTTCAGTCGGGATCCATATTGAACCTATTTAACACAAGTAGATGACAAGTAGGTTAGTTTATCGTTTTTGCGGGGGGTGTTTTTGTTATTTTGTATGTTAATATTATTACACTGTAATTCAAATGATCGAAAATGTCGAAAGCGAAAAGTTCGGAGACATCGAGAAATTTCCAACTCTCTAAGATTCCCAAACAAAAACGAAAGTAAGTAAACAAATGATAAGTAATTCAGTTTCATGATGCAATGAAGTCAAGCATCAAGATAAGAAATTTTAATTAAAATTAGTTTTATATCTTATTTTATATTCATTAAAAAATACATTATTTTATTGAATTAGACTGTCTTAACTATTTTTAACAAAAAACTAGCTAACCAATCAACTGATCTTTTAAATATAAAGAAGAGACCAAATATATTTGTGTCTCCTTTTTGACAGAGAACATCAAGTTTGAAAATTCGTCACCAACATCATCTAAAAGGATAGTATTAGCCAGGAGGTTTATAGTTATGAAAAGAATAAAAAATAAATTACTTTATACAAACTTTTACATCTTCCACTACTTCCACCTTAATTTAAAATTTCTGATTTTTCAAAACTAAAAAAGTTTGTAAGAAATAATAAATTTTGAGCCATGATAAATACCGTCCAAGAATAATATTCTTCTTTAAATGTTCAGCTACCTAAAATCCTTCTTTTGAATAGACAATTTAATCTCTATTAATGTCTGTAATATTTTTTATTTTTAACAAATATTTTTTATGTGGATGCGACTGAGACTACAAAAATAAATAAAGCCCAGTTGGGGTCAAGTCGGTCCGTAAGTTAGGTAAGTAAGTAAGTTAGTAAGTAAGTTAGGCTGTCTAAATCCCTAATTAAGGGTTAATTATTTTGAGCAGTAATCAGCAAAAGGTTGTCAATAATTGTTTTTCCTTTAAAATTCCCTGCCTGTACAGGCGATTGAAAAAATATTCCAATATCTGAAGAATATAAGCTCATTCTAAAATTTGGAATAAAAGTTTCTGAAATCTAAAATAACGATTGTAAGTAACTGACGTTTAAACTTGTAAGGAAAAAAAACTGTTGTGTTGGAAATATAAATTCAATAAAATTAATTATTTAGAATACCCTATTTATTGTTGCATAGTTTGTGATAATTACAATTAAAAAATATGTCTATAATTTTTATTAACTGCATGTAGGCATTCATTCACAAGGAGGTGAACCGCAATTAAAGCTCAATGTACAAGTTGAACTATGTCCACATGGTGGACTGCATGGTACCTGTACACCGAGGAGGATACTCATTAAAAAGAACCAAAGAATCACGTTGATCCAGCGATCCATTCTGAAAAGTACGATAGTTTCTTACCTTCTATTTATAAACATTTTTTATTCATAATAATTAATATTCTAAACTGCCTCGATTCCATTTATTTACTAATGAATTTTTATTGATAAAATTGCAGATTCTGTCCACATGAATAAAATCTTTCCAATATAAGTCAGGCCAATTGTAATAAACTAAAGCCCATTGAAGCGTATTTAGGACTAATATTTTCAATTAAATATTAGTAATAAAACTATTGTTAAATGACAGTTTTAAAGTTAGAGGATATACATGAGTTTATTCTCTTTCGCAATATTCTAACTTGTTCATGGGACAGAAATGATACATTTAAACGCAAATGTTGCTGACAGTTTTTAAAAGAAATGATAAAACGTATAATAATAAATTAGTACAAAATTTAAATTGTAATTACTTAGTTTTTGAAAAGAAAATATTCTTTTGGTTTAAAACTTTCATTCCGACAGGATTAGAGTAGTTAAACATCCTAAATGAAACTGGCAGTCTTCAGTAACAATAGAACCTTATCAGAAGTCGTGAATATGAGTGAACAGCAACACAGCATTTCTCTCAGGGCAGCTTAAAATATTTGTTATTTGAAAAAAATTATTTCTGTAAACAAAAAAAAGTTATTTTAAATGAGAATGTGAGAATGTCTTCAGAGTACCTCTGAATGCCTTTTCGTGAAAGTGAGCCTTTTTCCCCTGCGTGCTACTTGCTAAGAAGCTTCTTAACAACGTATCAAGAATCCACTAAAGTTGCTGAATAGAAATCTTCCACTATGATAACACATGATATGATTTTCAGTTCACTTAAACTATAGGTTTCTTCAGAAGAGTTGAGTGATATCCTGAGCGAAGGCACTCTGTAGCATAGAGCTCTAATTGTTTAGGAGTCGGGTCTCTGGCAAATTGTGCGCGAAATCAGGGCAGTTCGGGGTAGAAACTTTCATTATTATAATGAAAACCTTAGACTAAAATCGTTACATTTCAATATTGCAAAAGAGCAATTTCGTAAGTCAAGTGGCAGGAACCGAAACATTTTAAAAAGTTGTCGTTTCTAATCCAACAAATCTATATAAATCTGTTAATGCGATTTTTACGTTTAGCAGTCCAAAATTCATTAGAAAAATATAGTTACATTGGCGCAAACTTCTTTTTCGGATTGAGGGTGTCTCAAAACAAATTCATTTAAAATAATCGAAGGGGGGGATTTTACACAAATCAACAGCCGACCCACTTACCGAGCAAGGCTCGGAGTCACAGATACTTTTACATTATAAATGATGAAGATTTTCATAAACTATATAACTTACGTTGTCCATTAATTATAGGTGGATCAGGGTCGAAATAATTATCTTTAGTGCCTGTTATTGTGTATTCAATTAGTTGACGTCCTAGCTAATTTTTTGTATCGTATGAATGGGTGATACCGATGTTCCCTATTCATACCATTCCACGACGTGGCTGTCAGCTCGATTTTTTAAATGTATACACTCAAAATATAATAAAATAATTTTTTTTGTGAGTTCCTACATTTACATTTTACTTCGGCGATTGCTCAGAAAAGCCAAAGACCAATTAAAAAAATTATCAGTTTCACGACTGCGGTAGAGATTAGGAAAATGGGTTTAAGAGCTGAGCAAAAACAGTAATAGTTTAAAACTGTTTGCTTTTAAAAAAATGCAAGAGTAATAAAATTTGGTTTTTATATTCTTCCGAAGAGATTAAGAATTTTAAGAAAACATTTTTCTCTTTTTAAGACATTTGAGAAGTACAGAAAATTTATCATATTGTTTTACAAGAATGTCCAATCTCTGTCCATTAGGTGATGTTGATAACTTTTTTAATTGCTGCAAGAGAATATACTATACTTATTTCCTATAAAATTTTATTGCATAATAAAACTGTTTACTTCTGCAAAAAGTATGCGTAATGTAAAGAGTGTGTAAAGTTTATAAATTTGTTTCTTGAAAATTCTTAGTCTCTGTCGAAGCGATAAAATTGAGAATTTTTAAAAGTTCTGCGACAAAATTTCTCTCGCTTTTTCAATGTTTTTTACTTCTTTGATCTATTTTTATAATATGGCTTAATATGGCAGAATCGACTAGGGTATTTAGAATTCCCTGAATTTTCAAGAAATAATGCTCTTATTCTGCTTACATGATTATTATTATTCTTGTTTCCAAACCTTTTCGGCAACCTATGACCAGAAGGTGTTAAGATGTTTAATTTTTATTTTAGTTTTCTTTGATTCTTCAAAAAGGTGGATAATTTCTGGTAAAGTGCATACAAAATGAGTTCTGCTTAAAAATTTAACCAATTTATATAGAGTTTCCACCATGTTACTTTTGTTAAACATTATGTAACAAAGACTCGATGAGCAATCGAAAATAATAACTTTTGTTGGTTATTTTGCTGGATTTTGCGAATCTTCAACTTGTTGTTAGTTTTGTTAAAAGGTAGAAAACAGAAATTCTATAATAAGTCGAAAAGGCCGATTTCTTTTTAGCAGATCTGTTTTTTTAAGCTTACTAACAGGTTTTAAGTTTTTAAGTTGTCAAGGTTAAGCTTGCTTAGAAATTTTCAAGAAAGCAAGTCTGCTAGATAAATAAATATTTATATTAAATTTTTTGAGAGAAGTCCTTAATCTTTCAGATAAACATTGAATATAAGATGATGTAACTTTTAAATTTAGATGTAACTTAGATGATTTAGATGATGTAACTTTTAAATTTATTTTAATGCTAGTATTATAATTCTCATTAATGCTGTCATCGATAGCGTCAATAATTAAATCAAACAGATAATTATCATTTATCAAAGTTGTTTTTAATATATTTTTTTTCTAACTTGAATAGTGTTTATGCAGAAACCGTATTAGAAAATTCTGTTAAAGTTCAAAAATTGTCAGTTGGTAAAAACTTCGAAACATTTTACTTAAACAAATATTTCAAAAAATCTTGTTTGTGGAATCAACAATATTTATAGGTGCATAGAAAATTTCCACGTGTTTGGCTATTTGTCCAACACCGTAGCATTTACTTTTTGAATAAAAAATCTTTATTTGTTGTAAATTCTTTTTTTTTGTTCTAAAAGTCTTTTATTTAATACAAATGTTATTCTTTTTTTATTTAAATATAAACAATAAGGTTTTCTCGCTGGCAATTTGTCTTTTTAGGTTGGAAAATTGATCTATTATATTTAAAAAATAATTATTTTTTTGAAAGTTCAAGTATTTTTAAAAAAAGTCATCTTTTATAGTAAAAAATACATTTTTTTGTCCAAAATTAATTAATAAATTTGAAAATTTTATATTTTATAGTAAATAATATTTTATCCGGTTTATAAAATATTCTATGTAAAAAGTATGACGAGATAAAAATGATAGTATTTAAATATTAGTGATTTGAAACGAAAACAGGTCAAGAAAAAATTAGGGAATTTTAAAAATTTTATTGGTTTTTTATTTTTTGCAAGAGGCGCTACCAGTGATGCAAACTAAATCCGAATTCACGCGTTCGAATCTTCCGGACGTGTGGTCTCCTTACACTGCTTCGTAGGCATAGGCAAATAAGGTTAATGGGTTGATTACTTCAGGGTGGTAAAGCTTGACAATTATTAATTGTGGGGTCTTTTTAGTATTATTTTTTAATTTTGAATTTGTTGTAAATTGATATTTTTAAATCGATCAAAATGAAAAAAATTATTTTTTCTAACATGTGCTCAGGTCCTGGGTTAAGGATGACCTTTAACTTCAGATAAAGGTTAAGGTTGACCTTCAAATAACCTTGAATGTAAAGCTTAAGATCAAAGTCAAGGTCACCACTGGATTACTCGTTAAAAGGTACTTGAATTGATCACATTGAATTGATTGATGACATTGATCATTTTGAAAATATATTTACCTGTTAAAGTATTTAGGTATTTTGTAACTTTTTAGACACCCTGTATATATACATACAAGCTAATATCTTCATTAATATTATTAGTCTCCCGAAACCGCTTACGCATTACTTCAAGGGGTGTCGTTTTCTTACCTGTTAAGTTTCCTGCTGGTGTACTTCTTCCTTATTCGGGGCTTCTGCTCGGACTAGCCCTTTTTGAGACCAGTGCATCCGCGATGTACGCATCGTCCTCAGTAGCGCGATAATGTCGCGCAACGAGCTTTACTACCGTCGTTATGACGGCTGGACCCCGTCTTGCACTTGTCATTTGAGAGACTTCCTGGACAAGGCTATCTCCCTGAACGACAAACATTTCATAGACGCCGGTAGATGGCCAGTCCAGGGTCTCTCACTACTTGGGCGAAGAGGAAGCACTGAGGAGAGCTGGAGTACTGCGAAGACTTGTGCCCATCTGTGCCGCACCTCTAGCAGCCTTTGGTCCTACCAGAACCCTTGCAGCTCGCTGCGCAATGACTAAAGCCGATGCAGCGGTGGCCTGTAACGATCTTAATTTTCAAGCGTTAGTGACAGGACACCCACTTCACCTTGAGGTATTTTACGCTCACAAATTTCTGTACCATTTTGCGGGTAGCTCAACAAATGCCTTTAAAGTTCCTCTAAATGCCTTTTTGCTAAACTGACCCTAAGTTTTTCTGCGTCTTGCCTGCGAAAAGGCTTTCTAACAACAACCCTTATTGCCAAGGGCGGTTCTGATAACAGCAGAGAACGATATTCTGTGCGACATGTTCCTGTGAATTATTAAAACCAGTTTGGATTCCATCTCAACATGAACATCGGAGCATTTTGCAGGTGCTCCTGTACATATTAGATGTAAAGGAACGTGTACTGAAGAAAAACCTT
This sequence comes from Druon quercuslanigerum, assembly GCA_010014905.2. Classification (NCBI taxonomy): domain Eukaryota; kingdom Metazoa; phylum Arthropoda; class Insecta; order Hymenoptera; family Cynipidae; genus Druon; species Druon quercuslanigerum. The sequence continues at coordinate 14,401 of JAAAKG020132478.1, forward strand.
AGGAAATATTCTGCATACGCTTCTTCGTGAAGTAAAATGAAACTGGGGTCCTGTAACGGTTCGTTTTTCACAAAGAAAATTAAACCTTCGGTTTCTGTACAGAAACGCGTATAGGATTTTTTAAGCAGTTTAAGTCAAACCATCATGAAAACTCATGTCGCTCATGCACAGGAGGTTCATGCACAGGACCACCAACAAGTTTTTGTATAGGAAACTGTGCCTCAATTCATTTCGTAAAGGAACCTGTACTGCATACATGTTGCTTTACAGATTCATCTGCTGTTTCATTCTTTAAATTCCTGCAGAGGAAAGTCTAAATATTCTCGTTGGTTTAGTGTGGTTGAACCTGTACATGCATATATTAAGAATCCTCTGAGGTTTCTGAATAGAAGAAAACTTTCATTGGGATAAGAAATGATATGATTCTCGGGTAACTTTAACTATGGGCCTATACGCAATGTGCACAGTTTCACAATGTGTAGATTCGATATGTGTAGAATCGATAACCAGCCTTTTCGATATGAAGAAGATGATCAGTTATAGCATTTTCAAAACTTAAAATAGCTTCTACTTGTTAGAGAAATAATTTTTCGACTTTATGAGTAATAAAAATAGCCGTTTATTGCATTTTCAAGTCTTGAAAAATATAGTGTCAAAAATTTTTTAAATGCACGTTTAACAAAATCGATTCGGGCGCAGAGTTTACACAAATCAACAGCTGACCCACTTACCAAACAAGGCTCGGACTCACAGATACTTTTTTATAATAAATGATCAAGATTTTTATAAACTGTATAACTTACGTTGTATTTTATTTATAGGTGGAATGCGGTCAAAATATTTAACTTCAGTGCCTTTTATTGTGTATTGGATTAGTTGACGTCTTCCCTACTCTTTTTGATCGTATTAATTGGTGACACCGAAATTTAGACCATGAAAATATAATAAAAAGTTTCTTTTTGTATGTTTCTGCATTTTCATTTTACTTCGGCGATTGCACAGAAGAGTCACGGAAATATTTAAAAAATTATCAAACTCACAACTGCGATAGATACTAGGGAGATGGGTTTAGGAGCTGAGCAAAAACTATAATAGTCTAAAACTGTTTTCTTTCTGAAAAAATGCAAGCGCAATAAAATTTGGTTTTTATATTCTACCAGAGAGATTAAAAATGATTAGTAAACCTTTTTTGTTTAAAATTAATTTGGAAAGTACAGAAAAATTATGATTTTGTTTTTGAAGAACGTCCAATCTCTGTCGATTTTGTGATGTTTCCTATACAATTTTAATGCATAATAAAACTGTTTAACGCTGCAAGAAGTGCGCGTAATATAAAGAGCGTGTAAAGTTTGTGAATTTCTTTTTCTACCATTATTAGTCTCTGTCGAAGTGATAAAATTGATCAATTTTAAAACTTCCGCAAAAAAATTTGCGGTCGCTTTTTCCATGTTTTTCAATTGTATGATCTATTCCTAAGATATGTCTAAATGTCGCAGAATCAACTAAGCTATTAAAAATTGCTTAAAATTCCCTTATTAATTTAATAAAGCGGATAATTATTATGTATCAAAATTGTTTCTCAAATATTTAATTTTTTTTTATAAATTAATTATGGCTTAGCCTAATACATTTGTCTACTTTACCTTTGAGCTATATTTAAAATATTTAGAAAATTGATCAATTCCTTTTATATTTTTGACAATCTTTTTCACTTCCATTAGTAGACATTTTTTTCAGGTATTGTATTTGATGGTTCTATTAATATGTTTCTAACTTACAAGAGTTAAGTTTTAAAAAATTAAAAATTTCAAAACGAAGTGATTTAATTCACTAAAAGTAGATCTTTAGCTCACAATAAACTTTTTATTCAAATCTTCTATTCCACTTTTGCAAGTTTATTGATGACGTTTAAATTCATGTTTTTGCTTTGGTACTTCTATAAATCTCTTTAAAAACTGTTTTGAAATATTACATAAAAAAATTCATTTCATTTTACTATTATTAGTGTGTCTGGTTCCATGACCTACAATAAAAAAACTGGGAGTGGTGGGACATCTAACGCCGCGCTGGATCTATTAGAAACTAATCAACTTAGAACAGTAAGTGATCACCATTCTGTTTTCAGATTCACTAGGCTCAAATCTTTTCGCGTGAAAACGTTTCATGTTAAATTTTCATATGTTTTATGGAACATAGGTGTGAAAAAATGAAAAGTTATGTTTTCCTTGCGCAGATCAATTTTGCCTTTAAGGTCAGGTTTGGATTTTATCTTATCAGATTTAATTTTCCTCCCGCTATATTTAAAACATTAAAACGTTTCACGAATCCCCCAAAGTGTCTTCAGGCTACAGTTTTATGAAACATTATATCCCTACTCATCGTGAAAAAATTTCTGTTTTCATTTTACAATTTTATTTACCTAATTTTTCATGTATAGCACTATCAACTGCACTATTAGATAAATTTAAACATCCGCAAATAATCTAGAGGAAATTTCTTCAAACGCCCCAGAGCAACAATTTTGATGCAGACGGTCATGATGTAGTTCTTACATCGGGTGGCTTGAATGTCAAGTCAGTTTCGAGTAATTTAAGATTTAGAAATTATACTACGCAAAGTGCAATTTTTATTTCAAGATACTAATACTGACTGGTAAATGGGAGGAAACAAAAAATTAGGTAATTACACAGGTGTACAAAAAAAAGTTGTCTGGATCTAGGGCCAGACCATGAGTTTCCTATCCACCTTTTTATGGTAAATTCGAATCTATTTTTAGTTTAATTTTATCACGTCAGGATTTTGAACAAAACCCACTCACAAAAAATAATGATATAATACCATTCCACCTCAACACACACCCATAGCACTTAAACCCCCTAACAACGCCCCTGATACTGCGATTTTCATCGCTAGTATTACATTGTACAACTAAATTTAATATTACACAAAGACTAACGAATAAGTCGCAACAATCCTTTAACAAGCCTTTAACAATCGGGGTACTAGATAAACGGGAGTCCCCTTGCCTTACACTATTAACCCACTCACCCATGTTTTTTTACTTTTAGCGTTACCCAGGCACAACGGCATGAATAGTAAAAATCTGTTCCTTTTAGGGTGCTAGATTGACGTGAGTCCCCTTGCCTTTCACGATCAAGGTGCTGGATTAACCTTAGTCCCCTGGCCTCTTACGACGTTAGACCCTTAAGGGGGATACTAAATCAACTCATAACAGAAAATTCAACGAGAAGATCTTTCGAAAGGAAAAAATAGCATAGAGCTAGACGTCGTGAGAGGCGAGGTAAATTACGTTAATACAGCACCCCCATCGCGCGAGGCTACTAACGATTAAATTCGCAGTTCCCTGGATTGTGGGCCAGCCGGCTTGCGGTTTGTTAGGGGTGCTGTTAGGGGGTTGGAGGGATAAGAAAGAATATTGAAATGGAAGAAGTTTAATAAGAGGGTAGATGTTTTAACCTTAAACTGTATCAAACTGGATTGTTTCAAAGAAAACTAACGATTAAAGTCTCTGTACCCCGAGTTATGTGGGTTACTCTGCTTTTGTTTTGTTAGGGGTGCTGTTATTGGGGTTAGATGGTTCGGGTAGGTGTTGAGGTGGACTTGTTTGGTTAAAAGGTAGGTAATTCTTTTTTCGAAATGCATTGTTTGGTATTGTAGACTCATTTTTTGTGAGCTTGAATTATAGTCCACCGTTTGTTGTATTTTTTGAAACATAATCTTTTTTCTACATATTTTTTGATTTTTATAAAAATTCTTACACGATCGAGAAAAACTAAAAATAGATTCAAATTTAACGTAAAAAATACACAATAAGGGTCTGACCTAAGATCGATACAACTATTTTTTCTAAACCTGTGTTTTTATAGAAACATAATTTAAGTTAAGCCGCAGAAAAGAATGATGAAACATTTAGAATATTTGCATAGCTATTCGTATTTATATAATATAATATAAGTTATTATTTATTTAATCCATTTATGATTTATATTTTAAAATATCTTTTCTTATATATTATCTTAAGTAAACTAGATGTTTTAGCTTGCACTGTTGAATAAGTGAATAGCGAACAATATAAATAACTGAACTTTAACGCTGTCCAAATTTAGAGACATTGCATCTAGATATACTCATCTATGCTTAAATCAAAACCACAAAGAGTTAGTTATTCATATAAGAATTTAAAAAAAAGAGTGGGTAAAGAGAGTCAATGTGCAATTGACATAAACAGTACGCCTATAACCAGTTGAATTTTTAACGAATGTGCTTGCGCGATTCATGGGCAACCAGTTACTTGCAAACAGAAAGATGACGCAAGAAAGCTCGTGACGGCAAGATCTAGAAAACTTCAATTCAGTTTCCTAAAATACGCTGAATATTTTTTAGGACTCCCCCCCCCCTCTAATGCGCTGCTGGACGTTTTATTTATTGCACTTAACATGCATAATGATACAGTTTTCTAAGACCCGACCCCTTAAAAGAAGTAAGTATTTTAGGAATTAATTAGAAAAGTAGGTGCAGGAGGGTATTGATATAAGTCTGCCTTGAATTCAATAATATTCAGTGGTATGTAACGAACGTGTCGGCGAGATTCCAAATATAGGAGATGAGCACGCTGATCTTCATGCAATAGAAGTCCCCGAGAATTGAGTTGTGACCTTTCTTCGCGAGGCGCAAGATCGGCTTCGATTCTAGGCATGCCTGGCCTTAATACAATAGCGAGGTACACTTGAGGGATTTTTGTACACTGAAAAAATAACTGTTAGTCCGAAAAATAAGCACTAAGGCCGCGGTATGACTCATTATCATTACCTGGATGGATTTCCGTATAATCAGAAAGACCTCTCTGGCTAATATCCATTGCACCGACTTCTGTAAAAAAGCGTATTGTGGTTACTCACATAAATTCTGATTTATACAGTCAATTGGTCATCATTTTCTCTTCAATTCTACTTTTACCTCGCCAAAAGGAAAAAAAAATACTATACGTAAACAACTGACATAGTTAAACGTTTCCATGAAAGTTAGGTGGACGTAACGTAAGAACGTTAAATGATCGATAATACTTTCCATTTTCCCTCGCTGTTACTTGAAATTATTAAACACATTTTTTAACTAGCTGCACGGAAAAGGCATTATTGATTTCTTGAACAATAAACAAACAAAAATTTTACTTCTTTTCAACTTAAAAAGGAAATTTACCAGAAAAACTAAATTTTAAAATAATACAAATTTTTTTTAAAGCAATCACCAATCAGACAAATCAAATGATGTACTTGAAATTGTAATTTTAAAAGCTGGAGAAGGGATTGTGAAAGTTTAATAGCACCATGCCTCCCTTCCAGCTTTATGTTTTTTTTTAAATTTTCAGAATTTTTTTGTTTTGATATTCATTAACAAAAGTCTTGTCTCTTCATGCTTTCTCCAAAATAAGTTAATTATAAAAAGTTTAACTGTTTAAAACAGATTTTTAACATATTTTGAATAAGTATAACTTCCTCACTCTTAAATCAAGTATATTAATATTATAGGTCAATCGGTTTTCTTCGAATCAAGGAATTTTTTTTACTCTTGCCTAAATTTTAAACTATGTCGTGGAAAAAAAGTGTTACTATAAGAAGCCGATTTTTAAAATATCATGCATGTCCATAGTCAAACTGTGCAAAATGGGTTAAAAGGTATGTAGAGAAAAATTGTGCATTTTAAAAAGATGAACAAGTTTTCTATTAATCATTTTTTGATAGGATGCGTAGTTTGTGTTTTAATCGTAAAAAATATCGTTAAAAGTAAAAAAAATCTTCCCGCTGCGTGAGCACATTCTTAATCACAAGTTTTGTCCTTTCATTTCTTTTTCGTGTCGTGTGCGGCGTTTAAAATACTCGGTTTAGAAAAAAATTTTAATTAATAAAAAATTCATAAAATTAAAAAAATTATGTTTGTCATTTAAATATATCACAAATGAACTGCCATCTAACACAACGCTGCTGCAGCTTGGTGCAGGGTTGGTTAGAAAAAGGTAATGCTGATTTGTAGACCAGCAGAAGTTGCAATACAATTTTTAACAGAAGATTTTTTTTCAAAAAATGGAAATGACATACAATTTGAAGGAAAAATTCGAGTGCGAGGAACGAGATGCGTGATGAGAATGTGTTCGTTAAAGCCGAAAGAGCTTTAACAAAAGTGAATTCACTATCACCAAATTACTGTTGTCAATGGTTCAAACTTTAGTGTAACAAAATCTATGGGTATATACAAAGACCCAGCAAATTTAAATTCTCAAATTTTTTTTGTTTACTTAAAAGACAATTTGGATCGTTGAAGTTATGAAACATTATGAAAAAATATTGCATTAGTCATATTTTGTTCGATTCCATATTTTACAAGATTTTGAACTGGTAACGTGGCATTAAAAGAAAAAAGTGATTGCAAAGTTTAAATTATGGATGTTGCATTCTACGTTTCGAAAAAATTTAAGAGTCAGATTAAGAACAGTCTTTACAGTTATATAAGGCAGATATACTTTTCATAGATTATTTACAATTAAGTTGAGGGGTAAATGTTCTCGATATCCGAATTTTCCAGATTTGCTGAATTCATCAGTAATAGAACCAACAAAAATGTTTATTCAAGATTCTTCTACAACACTAATAAAAGTAGCGAACTTATCATAAAGCCCTATTTTAAAGTCGAATACCTGAATGCGAGTTTAAGCGCGCCTAGGGCGTGCGACTGGTGGTTCTTGCGCTTCGCGCTCGATTATGTATTTATCTTGCGCTACGTGACCGGTCTCTGCATATTTCGTAAATTCTTGTTTAAATATTATAAAATTAAAATTTAAGACATCCACCACTGTATATTTGCGATTGTAAATTCTATTTTGTTAAAACAGCTTTACTCGAGAGTTTGGGCGCACCTAGGTCGCGCGACTAATGTTTCTCGCACTTCCGGCTCAGTATTGCATTTCTCCCATATTTATGCACAGAGCTATTAAAATCAAAGATCAACAGGTCAAAAAATCTAATTTTATGATTTTGAACTGTCTTGTTAAAGTTCTTTTTATTATGTTAATAATGCATCAGACAAATTTTTTAAGGTGTTATATGAAATTGTAGAGGAAGAGGTCGGTCATTATCCACAGACATTGATAACATATTAGTATCCGCCTTGGTACACTAAACAAATTATCCGTGACATTAAAAAAAAGGATTAATACAGATTGAAATACAAGAAAACTGAAAACGATTCTACCTTAATATTCGCAATGATCTCAGCTGAATTATAAAGGCCAAGGCTTAAGAAATTATGGTACCCTGACATGTCACTGCGATTAATACACTATATGTATAGTTTTAAGTATCCTGTGCTTCTCACATGTACAAGGATTGCATAATAATTTACTGTTTTGACTTCCCGAAGCACGATAGATTGCCTTCTTTGCAGTGAGTTGTATGAATTCTTCGTAAATGGTTTTCAAAAGATAGCTACTAGTGGCAGATCCTTTGTTTCCAAATCTTCTAATGCGATCTTTTAAAAGTAAATCAAATACTGCAAGGAATTTGAGAAACAACGAAAAGTTACCGTTATTTGTTGATCCGAATTTCTTATCACTCCTTTTGAAGATAGTCCATGTGAGGCTATAGCTTCTGTGGCAGCAAAAACTATTCTCAGAACGGCTACCCAATACATCTCTGCATCTGCTTAAGTAGACAAATCGCTGCCGATTCTGTTATCGGAATTTTCCATTTCCTCCATTGCAATAATGCATTCTTTGTGTTTCCTAGAGTTTTTATGTTCTGCAATACGAAAGCCTGCATGTTTGCAATAATTGAATCTGTCTATACCACCTAATGCTCAGTCTGAAACTTAAAAAAGAAATAGCACACAGATTACAGTGCCTTTACTGGGTAAATAAAGGAGCCACGTGCGGGAAATCTTTTCTCCGTGAAGAGGCTCTCTTTGAAACAATGATTGTGACAGATGTATTGCACTTCCCTTGCTGCATTCCTTCTTTGAATTGGAAAAATTCACGCTGTTCTTTTGACTACAACCACGGTTCGACACATCAGCTCGGATGAAATCACCAATTACACATTCCCCTGGATCATCACTTACTGCGATACCGGTCACTTTCTTATCAGCGTCCACCTCAATCTGGTTAAAAATTTGCCTATCATTTTCTGGAATTGGTTGCCGATACCAACAAGTCCTCTCCATTCCAATAAAATGGTAATTAGCATTTGGCAGGTATGAGCCTTTGTTGTTAATGTCTGCAAGATAAATGTTTTTACAGTTTGCAGCTTTCGTAGTCCTATGTGACCGTCTACGAAGAAAGGGCCCTAATGCGGACATAATCGATTTTTATTTTTGTACGTTAATCGATGGTTTCTAAGTTACTCTTTCATTTCCAATAACCAGAATTTATGTAGGTAATTAATTTGCTTGTTATTAAGTTACAAACATAAGCATAATAAGCTTACGCGTGCACGAAACGAGAGGCCTGAAAAAACCAGCCCCACCACTCGCTACTAATGAGTATAGTCGAAGCGGACCAATGCAAAATGCAAGTGGATCTCTTAGATACGGCTCCTAAAGGTGTAGTCATAAGTATAGGGGTTGCTCTTCATAGCCGCATCCCTACTATTCAAATGCTGATTATATTCGAGAAATGGAGAGATTTCGAATTTCTGCGAACGTTTTTCTTCAGTTCAATTAACAATTCACTGTACATTTTTGAAATAGCATTATATTTCAAAATAAAAATTTTTGACTGAGAAAAATTGAAGTATAGGAAGTTAAAATCCTGTTAAAGACAAAATTAAAAACCGTACTTCAAAATGTGGAACATTTAATATTGGAATCTGCAAAGTAACTATTTCTCTTAAAAACATCGTTCTTAATTTATGGCGGGGATAAGATTCCCAAACAGCAAATTGAATGTTTTAATTATTTCGTATTTCAATTTCATTATTTCAATTTTGACGTGAACGATTTTTTCCCTTAGCTTTTTGAGGCTAGAAATAAATTAAATCATATATGTAATGCATTGTTTATCATAATTGATTGTTGTTGATTATTTCGTGAGAGTCTTTTCGTAATTTTTATTGTTTTGCCACAAATGTAACTTTTACTTTCAATGTTATTTTAAACGAATAAAACAAAAAATACGCATCCTATCAAAAAGTAAATTATTAGAAAATTTGTAGATCTTTTTTGGCAACACAATTTTTGTTCATTCATCTTTTTTCGTATCTTGCATACTTAAGACCATAAAATAAAATTTTGTGTACAATCTTAATTTGAATTTTTCGTTTTACAGGAAGATGCATAAAAGTGTTATGATAATCTTGTAGGGCTTTCAAAAAGAAAATTTATTTTTGATTAGTTATTTAAATCATACAAAAGCTATAACTGTGATAATTTTCTCTAAAAAAAAGTAATTACAATAAATTCTTTGGCTTTCTGAGTACTGCCAACATTTGACCATGAAATTTTCTATTCTAAAAAAATGACCCTAAAAATGTTGAAAATGCTCTGAATTTTTGAATTTTTATTTTTAAAAAGCTGATTAACAAACTTGTCTTTTCCACAAGGGCCAGTTATCGCGTTTGCGTTTATTTTCTTAAAATATTTAAGATGCTCTTATAACAGTTTTACAAATATAGCCAATTTTTTTTTAATTTCGTAATCTTTCCAAATCGTAAAAATTTGTTTTTAACATAGTATATATTCTATTTGAAAATTTTTAAAGCTCATTTGAAACATTTAAAAATAATTGTCAATTTTTTCCCATTATTAATTTTCAAACAAAAAATCTATTGAAATTTTTCCAGAAACAAGAAAAAAGTAATTTTATTTTATTCAAACCTTGCGCAATTTCCACAACGCCTTTTATTAAATCAATCAATATCAACATATTATGATAGGTATCTATATATCATTGAATCCCCAAGGATAACTGAATCTTCAAACAAACATTTTTCTGGTGCTTTTAGTAATAAGCATAACGCATATAAAATATTTAGATAAAATTTAGATATCAAGAATATTGTTTCATCCACTCAATTTTATTGTAAATGAATGATGGAAGAAGACGCTTCTGGCAAAAATTTTCTACTTAAGCATCATTCTTAAGTTCTGAATTGTTCTTTCTACTCATATTATCAAAAATGAAGATCATTACTCTATTTTTTCACTGCGTAACTTTGATCAGTTTTGCAAGTATGTCTATCTTACGGAATATTAAAAAACTGTTAATAATCTCAATCTTTATTTTATATTATAAATTGACTTCTACGTGTAATATATAGAATTACCAAATTTGAATTTAAAAAATTTTTTAAATTAATATTTTCATTTAGTGCTAAACAGTCAGATTCAAATATTGTAACATATGAAACAAAAAATTACTATTAATGCAATGGTCGATTTTATCCATAAATATTAGTCCTAAATTTATTTTTTAAAGATATTGTATCAAGTGTACTCTTTAAATTTTTATTTAAAATTGTTATTGAATGAATATTTTTATTTAGTGCCACCTTAATAGACAGAAATTGTGTAATCCATGGTAATCAGATTGCTAGTATTATTCTAATTCAGCGCCACGTTTATAGATTAAAAATCGTTAGCATATGGAAAGTAAAAAATGGAGACTGATGCAATTTTGTACATACATAAGCGCCTAATATAAAATTTATAAATTTGAATTTAAAATTAAAAACATTAGGCTCAAAGAGAGATGGGGTGCGGTAATACTTCCCCCTTATCGGATTAAGCTCGGAAAATAAATATTAAAAATAATTAATTTGATTTGTCTCATTTGTCATTTCTTTGAACAAAATTCTTTATTATTTTGTGACTTCGTATTTTTCGTAAATTTTTATTTTAAAATTGATAAAAGTGAAAATTTGATTTTATCTATTGTTTGCAAGCCTAATAAGTCTTCTTCATAGGAAAAGGCAATAATTTTTTAACCGAAATCCAACCCAAATGGAAACACTCAAAATCGAATCCACAGCCAGTTTGAAAATTAGTTAAAATGATTTTATGTTTACAATTATTTTTGTGTCTTTTAAAAACTTCAGAAATATTTCTTAGCGTTTTAAAATCTGTTTAAATCATTTTAAATCATGAATGATTATTATTCAATATGTTAAAATGGTGACCTTTCTTCTCCTTCAAATAAGTTTTTAAAATTAAAGTATCTCATCCGGAAATTGGGATATGTTAAAATTGTAGAAAAATCAAAATAACGTGCTGAAGGAGATACTGAAAGTCAAGTCTAGGCAGTATGCAAAAAAATTAATATTCTAGTACAAAGAGTGTTAGATTTCGAGTATTTGTTGCACCAATTTGATAAGATAAGGTAAGGTTTTCATGGCTACATCATAAGGGCAAAATTATGTTTTTCTAAAAACTTTTTTTGTGATCAGAAAAAAATTGTTTATCTCTTCCTCTACATTCATACCAGGCTCTCCTATACCTGTAGATGCCTGCAAATCAAGAGACCTACTTTTTTTTTACAAGCACCAGATATTTTAATGACTTTCAGCAAAACAGGAAACACTATTTTCTGATTTTTCGTTAGAAGCCTCAGATCAATTCCTCTTACATGTTTCTCCTCATGGAAAGAATTCGCACATCTGCTGCAAAAACTTTGCATCGAAGACAGGGTCAGCGCTAGATGACCATGAAAGATCTTCAGTGATCTGACTTTGCTTCGAAAGCAGCGATTTGTAAAGAGACTTGAAAACGAACTTATAACCTGATCTAAACGAAGAAACAGAAAAATTTTAAACACTACACGTTGGCTGCTTTTACCTTTCAGAAAACTGAAGTCAGAGTAGAGTAACGCAGTGCAACGTTTTGCTTAAGGCCAAGAAACAAATGACAGTCTATGTGATTGCCTTTTGTTTGTTGGTACAATATGAGAAACAAATGAAAATCTATGCTCGTGGATGTTTCCGCGTCACTTTCATGGAAGCAATTAGTTGTTTAAGTTGTTTATCTATAGTGTTTATCAAATGTTTGCTGGTAACATAAGAGTGAAAGTGAAGTCAAAGTTACATAATTGACTGCATAAATCAAAATTTCTTTGAATGTATCCTTAGTCGAATATGCAACAATAAATCTCTTTTTTGATTACAGAAGTCGATGCTATGAATACTGGAGATGGAGAGGGTCGTTCTAGAGCTGCAAGTCTGGATATTACCGAGCGTCCTGGAAGACATCATCGCTACTCTGATTATCCGGCAGTCCATCCAGGTAATGCTCATGCTTCATTTCACTGTCTTATTACTTGTCCTCTGACTAACAGTTATTTTTTCATTGTACAGAAATGTCGTAAACCACTTTTTTGCAGATATCGGTGCCTGGGATAATCATCATCATATTCATCCTACCAGCATTCTGAAACCGAAGTCTCCTAACTCTATTCATCCAAAAGAACAGATACGGATAACAAAAGTGGTAGGTGGTCTTACTACAGATTGGCATTTACTTCATGGAGAAATCGTTCATGACTACAATGTTGCGTTCTGCCACGGTCCACATGGGTACGCTATTGTTGATATCAAGGGTAGCGAACGCTACTATGCATGTCTTAAACCTTTTATGTATCATAACGAGACTAAATGCAAGGCGCATATTAGTGACCCTGAAGTATACCTGGCTTTTTTATTGAGGGAAGGTATGCCTAAATTCGAATCCGATCTTGCGCCTTGCAATGAAAGATTAGCACTCGCCTCTCGCAGACTTCTGTTTCATAGCCATGATATTCGTCATCTTCTTCCTTTCCAACCTGTCGGACACATTCGTTACATACTGCCAAAAAATACTCAAGTTGATGGTGACCTTTATGATTACCCTTCTGTGTCTGTATCTAGGGTTGATTCACAAAATACGTAATACTTTAGAAAGGGTGGGATCTTTTAAAGTATTATTAATAGCGTAAGACCACTATGGGAAATTTGGAGTGGAACATGGCCTGTAATATGGGAAATTTGGAGTGAGGCTGGCCTGTACTATTGTTAATTTTAAGTTGGGGTGTCATATACTATGTGGCATTTGGAGTACGGTGCTGGGCTGCACTATGGGAAATTTAAAGTGGGGGTGACCGGTGCTTTAAAATTTTTAAACGAAATTTAAATAAACAGATAAAGCTACAGGACAGGTTAATTAATTAAAAAATACTTTTCTTGGTCAAATATGTTTTTTATTTATTTTTTGTTAATAAAAAATACATCTAGATTCTTAATAATAACGATATAAATATAGCTACTAACAAAAAATATAATTATTCTTATATCAAGTGTTTTACTTCTGCTGCAACATATGATTTAAACATACTGGTAATTACCAAAAGCACAAAATTAAAGTATTAATCAAAAAGTTATTTTGGTACTTATTGTTTAATATTATCGTTGAAATATTCGGATTTAACAGCAATAATCTGTCAGATAAGCATTTCACTAGGATATTGAATTTTCTCTCTCAGAATGTGCTTATGTGTCTCAGATATTAGAAGATTTCAACACTTTTCGTCATCAGCTACTTACCTTTTTATTTATCTTTACATTCATTGGAGCAAGCAGCAATTAGTTTTAATCCTTCACAAGTATTTTTCTGCATCACTGAAGTTCGTCTGTACTTCTTAGTATATTTTTCCCCGTCCCCCGCGGTGATTTTCTCTTTATCTCCAGGAATATTAAAAAAGATAGCCTTGTTACCATTGGAAGTGCTGAAGACAATGCTGAATTAACCCATTTCTACAGGTTTCAGGTACCCATATCCAGTCCCAAAAATTTAACAAGCATGCCCAAGATGCCAAGTCGAGAGAGATTTTCTTCGAAGTCGAGTCTTATATTTCATTTCGATTTCATGATTTTTCGATTCAGAATAAAATGGTGTGAAAGGAAAATCTATTTCCTCAGAAGCTATGTTAACTAGTTTGTAGGTTTGCACGATATGAAAAGAAGTCAAGAAAAGAAATAACCTTTCTTTTTAGAACCTCTGCAAGATTATCATACAAAATTCTATAATATTTTAGAAAAATAAAAAAAAAATTACAATTTGGACCACAAAGTATAATAAAGAATAAAAAATTCAACTTTACGTTCAAAATGTGCAAGATAAGAAAAAACACGATTGTAAAAAAATTATCCACTCAAAAAATATTTACAAATTTGTTGTCAACTATTTTTCATAGGACGCGTAGGTTTTGCTTTATTCCTAAAAATTAATAATTAAAAAAAATTTTAACTTTTGGACAAATGCGACAAGTTAAGAAAAAAATAAATGAATGAAAGTTGTTCACCAAAAAAGAGCTACATATTTTTTTTTCAATAATTTTTTAATATAATGCGTACTTTTTTTCTAATCGTAAAAAAAAAAATCAAACGAAAAAAATGTTATATTATTGAAAAAAAGCGTTAGGTATATTCTCTTAATTTTTCTGTAACAATTTTTTCATGAAAGCCATAGTGTTCGTTTTAATTGTGAAAAATAAATAGTCAACAGCTGCTTAAACAAAAAACAGTTAAAATTTATCTGTTATTTGTTGTTAGAGCACAAATATTTGTTTTAATCGTAATAAATAACACTAAAAATAAAAAAAAATACATTTTGGGAAAACCAACACAATGTGCGAAAAAAATTCATAAAAAAACGTTTTTCACTCAAAAATGTACAAATTTGTTATTATTTATATTGCGCTAAAATGCGTATTTTTTGCTTAAATCATAAAAAATAACATTAAAAACAGTCAGATAAAGTGTTTGAAAAAACAAGCTGCAGTGCAATAAAATTTTAATGAAAATAATCGTTTTTTTAAAGGATAACTTTAAAAATTTTGGTTTTTCTTGCACGAAAATTAAAGGCTAGGGTACAAAACCTTACTACTGGGTTGAAAATTCCATTAAAATTTTTAATTTTTTAAAAATTTGGTTCTTTTTAAAATTTGTATTTGAAAACTCATTAATTGTTATTTTTTAAAATAAAAATTCAATCTTTATAGTTCAAAATTAATTTATTTTGTATCAAATTGGTATCAAATTGAACTGAAAATTAATTATAATTAATTATAAATAATTAATTAATTTCTTTGGTCAAAGATTAGTTTCTTTTGATTGAAAATTTACTTTTTTAAATTGAATATATAATTATTTAGAACTTATATAATAATTTGAAAAACTGATAAACGCGAAAGCCGTAAAAAATAAAAAAATGTAATAAATATTATAATATTTAACATTTTTATTATCAACAAAGATTCTAATAAAAAATATATATACAAGAAAAGATGGGCTAATAATTTATCAGAATTTTTTTTTATTAAACTGTTAATGTCGGAAATGACTTAACAATAAATTTGTCACATATATCCCAACAGAAAAAGTTGTTAACATTTTTCAAAGCGTTGATTTAATTCATTAAGGAAAATGTAAATTGCTACATTAAACCTACTTTTTCATGATTTCATTGATTTTTTAAATTTGGATTAAAATAATATTGTCAATCACCAAATTGCTGTTGGTGGATAACAAGCATAACAGAGATTATTTGAAAAGTGAATAGAGCAAGTTGAAATTGATCAGGTGTATAAATAATTCTTGTGTTTTCCTTTCAAACCAGAAACTTCTAAAAACGTTTTATGGGTGGAGGTGAACAAATATTTAAAAATAATTCGGTTCTTAAGACTGTGGAACCAAACTACAGATATCTCTGTAAAATTGAAAATTTTTAATTAAGTCAAAAAGGGGTCATGCACATAAAAATTATACTTTGGGGGGAGGGGTATATCATAGCATCAGTCTTCATGATGTAGAATCTAAAAAATCTTAGGAAAAATAAATAATATTTCATTAGATATTTTAACATTTTAAAATTTGTAAAAATGATTCAAGACTAGTCACAATCTGCAGGAGATTTAAAAGTTTTAAGGAAAAAAGAAACTTTCAAAAAAAATTTCCATTTTTGTGAAAAGAACACATTTTTTAAGGTTTCAAGGAAAATTTTTAATGGTTTTTATTTCGATAAATTTTTTTAATATTTTAGAAAAGATTAGGATCATTCTAAAAGATATTTAAAAAAATTTTCGTTAGTTTAAGAGATAGATACAAGTTTAAGAATTTTTTAAAGGATTGGCAATATTTCATGACTGGAAAATGTCCTTCAATTTATAAATAATTTTTTGATGTCTTCTAAACTTTTAAAAGTCCTAGATGTACGAATTAGGCAAACACACATTATTTTGTAAAATTTATAATCTTATACAATTCAAAATCTTCCTAAAAACCCTTATAGATATTTTTTTGACAAACCTAACATTTTCAGAAATAAATCAAACAACTAAATTATGGAAAGAAACAGTTACTTAAAATTTATATTTTTTATTCGTACATGGACTTCTTCCTCGAATCATAGTGTGGTTAAAAATTCTATTTATTTTAAACTGATTAATTTTTTTATTTTAAGGTATTATCGTATTATCATCAGATGCATTTACCATCAATTAAAATAGATATATTTTTCTCCACCATGAAAATAGAAACCTACCTACTAATCAACTGAAGTCTTTGAATAATTCAAATACCTAACTTCCTTTGCAGACCAGAAGGAAAATAAAAATAAAAAAATTTAAATTACATTTTTTCTGAAAAATTGATCTACTCACTTCACTCTACTTGGAATCAAACCACAAAACTTCCAATTACCGATCTGGTGCTTTCCCATTAAGCTATCAGAGAGATCGAAAGAAGAATTTTTCTCTTATAAATATACTGTATATTAACCCATATTTTACATTTATTATATAGGTAATTTAACAGGAATCTGCATTATCTTCAGAGGCATTTACCATCGATCAGTGTACACATAATTTCGCTACTGTAAAATTATAAATCAACCTATCGATCAAGTTATAAACCTGAACGGCAATTAAAAATCCAGTAGTTCGATTCTAATGCGAGTAAGTAGATCTTTTTCTCAGGAAAAATTTAATTTAAAAATTTATTTTTTATCTTGTCTGAAAATGACCTTGATTATTTTCTGTTATTTGAAAACTTACATTGATCGATAGGTTAATTTCTATTTTTACGTTGGTGAAAAATATTCTTGCACTGATTTAAAGTAAAAGCCTCTGGTGATAATACAGATTCCTGTAAAATTTCTCTTATCGCAAATGTAACACCTAGCATGAGGTTGTGCATATTTCAAAAAAAAAAAGATTCTTTTTTCGATTTCTCTAATACCTTAATTGGAAAAGCACTTGACCGGTGATTGGGAAGTCTGTGATTCGATTCCCTATGGAGTGAAGTAAGTTAATCTTTTTTCAAACAAAAATTAATTTAAAAATCATTTATAGTTGAAAATTCCTATCTTTTACTCCTTTTTGGTAAACTCAAACCATTTTCTTGAATATTCATTTGTAATGGACAACCAACGCCCTGACATAAATATAAGAACTGACCAAAATGAATGCTCCAAGTAATTTCCATGTAATTCAAACACTTTCTGCACAAATTTTCACTTAAGAAAGTACCTTATCTGTACATAATTTTAAATATAGGTGTGGGTGTTACAAAAAATATAATCGTTTCTTAAATTGAAGTTTTTTATTGACTATTATCTTGAAAACTAGAAGTACAATTTTTGCATTTAGTACAGCGAGCCTTTTAAAAATAATAAGTTAATAAAATCTCAACGATCGATTTGTGCTAAATCGATTTTCTGATCTGGAATGTTTAAGGAAATTGATCTTTTCGATACGATTGAAGATGTTCTTTATGTTTCAGGGAAAGGATATAAGTCCCCATTAACATCAACTGGTAGATCTAGACGAGTTTGATTAGCCTTTAGGTAACGAACGTGCCCAAATGATTCCGAATTTAGCATACGAATTGCATGTTCACCATAATATAGAAGTCCACGAGTATCGAGTGCTGCCCTTGCCCTGCGAGGCGCAAGATCGGCTTTCAATGTAGGCCTTTCTGTCAAAAATACAGTAGCAAGGTATACTGGAACTTCACGAGGATGCACTAGTTCTGTAGTAGCTCGATGGAAACTGTTAGGGTATAGACATGCATATAAAGGACCCTGGCCTACAAAATTAACAGTAGCGTATCCATGTGGACCATTGCACCTTTCAATGCTTGCATGTGGTACAAGAACTCCTTTTAGCAAATTCAGAAACACAAGCTCGCGATTTACCACTCTTTGTATCCATATAAAGTCTTGTGGATGGTTAGCATTCAAATTTTCATTTTCAGGAACATGAGAATGACGATGTTCATACCAAGAACGGATAACTGCAAACAGTGAAATATCAAATTTAAGTACACTTTACAAATAAATGTTAATCAGCAGGTAAGCACATGGACAGCGTGATAGATAATCAACATTACCTGGTGGGTGATTTTCTATTTCATTATTGCTAGCAGCGGCTCCTGTGGAAAAGAGATTCATGAAATTTGGTGTGCACACGGAGATAATTTAGGTAAGACCGTCGTGTTAATTGTGATAGAGTCGCTGCACTTCGATTTCGTGTGGTATCTACTGCAGATTCGGTGTACTGATTACCCCAAACTTACGGAGATTAGCCGCCCCGAAATGTGGGTGCTACATTTTCCTAAGCTGCGCAAGCGCGGAACTGTTGCGCACGCGCCACTTGTTCAAAAGAGCTCGACTATACTATTGTTAAAACTATTCGGCCTGTTTGGGGTAATGGTTCTCCCCAACCAGTGGAGCCGTTCTACTTGACAAAGGTGGCGCTGTTCACGGTGTGATTGGTGCAAAAAATTGTACGTGTTCGGCGAGCGGCTCTATCAAACTTCTAAGTACTAAGACAACACGATAGAACATTAGCATTACCTGCTTGGACGTTTTGTGATGCAGTATTGCCTCCACTTCCACTAGCCATACCAGCATTGTTCCAAGCAAAGACTTCTGTAAACAAGATATTTATGAGGTTTGTGTAGGCTAGAAAAGTAAATGTTGATCAGAAGATGGACATTTACATTTGCCAGTGATTGAAAGTTCTTTAGATTACAAAACAAATTATATCTGGGAACTTTCATTATACTTGGTTTTAAATTGAGAACTAAGGCTTCTTATTCTGAAAAATAAATCGCACATTTACATTTAATTATTCTTACCTACCAGGCATTTAGATTATGAATTATTTATCGTAATTATTTTTAACAAATCTACCAAAAAGAATGAACAATAAATCTTTATTTTAATCTAAAATCATTAAATTATGACTTTTAAAGAATAATTTAGTAAAAATATAAATAATTTTACAGTTTTTGATCACTGTAATGTAATAGAATAAAGAATTTTAAGGCAGAAAATTTTTTAACTTTTATAATTTGATAAAAACTTTTTAAAATTTTATAATAAAAATTTTTTTATTTTGCTATCACAGGGTAAAAAAAATTTTTTTAAAATAATACTGATTTCTATTTTCTTTCAAAAGATTAGGTTTTAGGTCTGAGGATTTCAAAATACGTCCAAAAAGAATCTGACAGATTTTAAAACAATTTTTACGAATTTTTATTATTATTATTTATTATTTGTAGAAGTTTCAGTACTTTTGAAAAGAATCAAAAATAACTAAAATGTTTAGAAGATTCAAAAAAATGTTTAAAAACAACATGTATATTTTTGAAGATTACGAACAATCAAATTGTCTGAAGATTTATGGTAAAATTTCAAATGATATCTTTGTTTTGAAAAAGGGATTCTACATAAAATTGATACATAAAAAATTTCAAAAAAATTCTATTATGCATAATAAATATTTAAAAGTATTCAAACAATTCAAGTTTAATCTTGAATCTTGAAGATTTTGATAAAGGAAGCTGAATTAAAATTACGAAAGGTTTCAAGCGAATGACAAAATTTTTTTTAGATTTCCAGACAAATGTTTAATAATTTTTTTTTTAAAAACATAAAACTTCAAATTAAAAAAAAAAGTTAATTTATATATTATACAAATTTTAAGAAAAATATATATTATTTGAGTTTTATAAAAAAGGCTTTTTATGCATTTGGAAATATTTTTAGAGAATCAAACAATATTTTCTGTAGATGGTTAGAAAAATGTAAAGTTATATTCTGGGTGATTTAAGGACAATTTTTTATTTTTATTATTTTAAAGAATTTGAAAAAAGTTGTCTTTAAAAAATTTTAGATTTAAAGAAATGAACTATTTTCATTAAATTTAGCTTAAAATTTAATAGGAAAAGGGAACTTTGTGGATACTTCTTTTTAAATTAAACCTTAACTAAATTAATTTCAAGCTACAAAATAAACGTTGTTAAAAATGACTTATAAAATCGAGGAAATTATTTTATTGTCAATAGCAACTAGTTTTAAAAAATAACTCGAGGTGAACTTTTCAATAAATATTTGACAATTTGCATTATTGATTTAACAATAGTTTTTCGGGTTGAATGTTTTCTTCACCCAATTTAGATATTTCTTAAAATATTTTCTGCAAATATCATTGGTACGTTTCTATTAAAAAAACTTCTATTTAGGGATTCAAAAGTCGTTATCGTTGTAAATAATATGTTTTCATAAATGCCGGACGCCCGTGCCATCACTACACTACCAGGGAGGGGAGGGGAGAGCCGTGCGCCAGCCCCGCTGCAATCTGACGCCGGTGGGTTCTCGTGGCCTTTTAGTGACCCAGCTGCAGGCTGCAAACGATGGATCGTCTCACGTCCCCCTAAAACATGTGCACTTGTCTTTGTCACCTCCACACCCTGGCGCGCTCCCCATCGACCGAAACTAGGCTTGGGTGTACAGCTTTCTGCCTTAGAATGGCCTACTGTCTCAAAACAAACTTTAACGTCCGTAACGTTCTTGTCTATTGTCTCTCTGTGGATATTATTAAATGCTTCAGCAAGATCCATATCCTCACTATCAATTTCACATGTGCTTACAAAAACTCTATCTATCGGATACTCATGATAAAGAATATTGCTTCCTGCGAAGCAGTTTTCGTACCCATTACATATCATAGCATTTCCGTCACTGTCCTCATTACCTATGTCATTTTCGTAATTTCCTATTTCCATCTCTACCGGATTACGTGAAAGAGCATGCGCGTTAGCATTAACCCTACCAGGCTTGTATACTATCTTATACTGGTACCCTTGCAACTTTATTTTCCAACGAGCCAATCGGGATCCCATTGTGGGATCTTTCAACTGATCAAGCCAAACCACTGCTTTATGGTCGGTGACCAAAGTAAATTTTTGCCCATAAACATATGGCCTAAAATGTCTAACTGCAAAAATAATAGCTAAAAGCTCTTTTTTAGTGGTCGCATAATTAATTTCCGCTTTGGACATTGTACGCGACGCATATGCAATCGGCAAATATTTTCCAATTTCTCCCTGACTAAGAATGGCACCTATGGCAAAATCGGATGCGTCTGTAGTAATTATAAAAGGTTTTGAAAAATCAAGATACTGCAGGAGAGGCTTAGTACAAAGGATATTTTTCAACTTCACGAAAGCTTGCTCGGCTGCCTGAGACCAAACAAATGACACTTAGGAACGTTAACGCATTTGCAATTGTCGCGAAATTAGGAATAAAACGACGGTAATAACCGGATAATCCAAAGAACTGTTTAATATTCTTGCGACCTTTTGGACGCGGAAAGTTACTCACGGCTTTTACCTTTTTCGGATCTGGTTTAAGCTCTTCTTTAGAAATAACATGACCCAAGTAACCGATTTTCTTGCATAAAAACCTGCATTTATCTAGCTGTAAGAGAAGTCCTGCTGTTTTTAAACGACCTAGCAATTTTGTTAATTTTTGATTATGTTCTGCTATTGTTTTCGCATAAACTACAATGTCGTCCATATAGATAAACATTTCAACCCCTTGAAGCCCTAATAAAACTAAATCTATCATTCTTTGGAATGTAACAGGAGCCGTCTCAAGTCCAAAACTCATACGATTAAATTCACATAATCCATACAAGGTCTTGAACGCCGTCTTGTGTCTATCCGCAGGGTCAATTTCGATCTGGTGAAATCCGGACGCGAGATCAAGCACAGTAAAATACTGAGCGCCCCCGAGTTGATCTAGAATGTCCGTAATATTAGAAAGAGGGTAGGCATCCCCTACGGTTTTTTCGTTAAGGGCGCGATAGTCTATAACCATTTGCCACCTCTTTTTCCCATGTGAATCTGCCTTTTTTGGTGCTACCCAAACTGGAGAATTATACGCTGATTTGGAAGGCGATATCACACCATGGCTTTTTAGGTTTTCTGTTTCCTTATCTATTGCCTCTTTATGTACTGCTGGATACCTATAGTTACCTTTATTTACCGAAACATCATCTACAGTATTAATTTTATGTTGAATAACCTTTGTGCACCCCAATTTATCTCCTTCTAAGAAAAATTGATAAGGAAATTCACCTACAGTTTTCAACATGCTTTCTTGCTCTTCTTTGTTTAAATTTTCTAAATGTAGTTTCCTTTCCAAATTTTAAATTCAGTTTGACAATTTAGTTTCTGATTTAGTTTGAATGTTGTCTTCTTTCTTAGATTGCAAAGTAGTTTTAGCGATTTCAAATTTTTCTAAGGTCACGGGTGAAATTAAAAGTTCTACGGCCCTGGTAGTAGTGTTAACGCAATAAACACGAATGTTTCCGTCCCTTACGGTTGCTAAAGACTCTCCCAAATACACGTTTAGACCCGTTGGTATTAAAGGCAAATAACCTTCGGACAGATCCGTATTAATTACTGGGAAAGTTACTAATTGTTTTTTTCGTGATTTTAAAATAAGCGTCGTTCCCTTTTTAGGTGGTGTAACAAATGGAAATTCACCTAATTTATGTTTGATTATTTTTGTCGGCATATCGATTACTGAATTAGCTAAGACAGGCATTCCCAACATCCCGTCGCAACTCACAGGAAAAGCGTTTGGCACTATTTCGAATGGACAAGCAACCCCATTAATATCTATATATACTTCCCCAGAAGTTTTAACAGGCTGATCTGTAATGCCAAATA
>JAAAKG020132479.1:0-14494 GCA_010014905.2 Druon quercuslanigerum
TTTTCAGATTGAAAAAAACTTAAATAGAACTTGAGATACAGCGAACCGAGTAATGGAAGATCGTAAGCGGCGGAAGCGCGATCGCACCGGGCGAGCACACCGGGCGAGCACACCGGGCGAGCACACCGGGCGAGCGGCCGGGCGAGCGACCGGAAAGACACCTTAACGAAAATTGTTATAACTCGAGTGCTAATCAACATTTTTGGGATCTGAAAAAACCGACGCATTCTTCGTGAGATGAGGAATACATTTCCGGTGCCATAATAACAATAAGTTTTCAAACAAACTTACTGTGGCGATATCAAACAAAAACAGCTTGTTTTAAAAATGAACGCAAAGCTACAATAAAGAAAAACATAATAAAAAATAAATATCGGGAGAAACTTGCACCTGGACAAAATAAAAATGACAAAACTATTTCGCTATTAAATATTCCAAAATTTGATATTAAAACCTTGATAATCAGTTTTGTAATTGATAATTTTATATGTAAATATAAAGCAATTTTGAACTGAAAAGATTGAAATTGTACAATTTCAAAAAATAGAATCATACTGCAGCAATCTAGTTGTTCATTTTTTTTTTAATTTTTAATGTAATATCTTTAAATTTCTCGACCTTTAGTTGAAGATTTAAACTAATAAATCATTTCAAATTGAAAAATATTTTATTGAAATATTTCAATAATAAATAATAGTTCTAAAGCAAGATTAACCATTTTTAAAATTAAAAATTAGATTTAAAATAACACAAAGACAAAAATTAGACTATGTGACTAAAATTGACACAGCAATAAATGCATAATTCCGATAATTCTAAAGTGTTAAAATAATTTTAGAGTTTTGAATTTACATGTCGAACGTCAATTTCATTTTTTTCCTTTCATAAGTTTTAATTTTGCAACTAAAATTGAATTGATTGAGTTTGGAAAATTTTTTTTAGCAATTAAAATTATTTTTTTTAAGTAATTTGAATTTACTTCAAATAAATCAAATTTTAAAGGGTTTGATTATAAAAAATGTTTACATCACATTTTTTGTTGAGAATTCGACAATTTTATCGAAAAAATTTTTTTAAATTAATTTATTTTAACTGAAAATGTAACTTTCCTATTTTTGGTCGAAAATACGTCTTTTTGACTCAACAATTAAACTATTGTTTTTCTGCTTGAAAGTCCATCTATTCGGTCAAAAATTAAATTTTCTGTTGAGAATACAAATATTTGATTCAAAATAGTTTGTGTTTTTTCATTATTATTTTTTTAACTGAAAATTTAACTATCCTATTTTAAGTTGAAGATTCGTCTTTCTGGCTTGAAAACTCAACTATTTTATTTTTGGTAAAATGTTCAACTTTTTGTTCAAAAATGAAAATTTCTGTTGAACGTTCAGTAATTTCATTAAAAATATTGTTTCTTTTTTTTGATTGCCAATTAATGCCTTTAACTAAACATTCATCTATTTTGAAGAAAGTTCAAATATAGGGTTAAAAATTAAATTTTCTGTTAATAATTCGACACTTTGATTGAAAATACTGTATCTTTTTTTGGTTCAAAATTAATGTTTTTTAGCTGAATTTTTAAGTATGCTGTTTTTTTATTTTAAGTTTTCTATGTTTGGTTGAAAATTCATACTTTTTGCTAAAAATTCAACTTTTTTGGTAGAAAGTTCAATAATTTGGTTAAAAATTAAGCTTTTTTTTAAGAATACAACAATTCGATTGAAAATATTGTTTTTTTGGTAAAAATAATTTTTTTAAACTAAAAAGTTAACTTTAGTATTTTTTTTTTAAATTCGTATTTTTTGCTTCAAAATTCAAGAATACAACAATTTGCCCAACTCACGATGATTTATTTCTTAAAAAGTAATTGAATTTAGGGCCAATTTTTACAGTTTTTCAAGATTGTTATTAAAATACTCATCTGATAAGAAAACAAAAAATAAAAAAAAATCCATCTTATCATTCTCTACAAGCCTATTTTTAAAAAAGATCCATTTTGGGACTTTAAAAATTTTCGTCCCCCGAGACGTTTGGCCAATAATTTCACACGATCTCGAGCGCTGGGCGAGTTTCTCGATCCAGACCCTCATTTAACAATAAATTTTTCAAAAGCGTAAAATTTGTTATTGTTGCTGATTTATACTATTTTTTAATAAACAAATGCCGAGTTTGCCCTGGCTCTACAATGTAGTGGTCTGAAAAAGGAATTTATTGTTCTCATAACTAAATTGATTTTTTGTCGATATTTATAATAAGAATATTATTATAAAAAGCTTTGAATAATTAAATTAAGATTTAACACTTGAACCAATCTTGGATCTAAATTATTGTAAATTTGTTTTTTTATGCGTGATATATCGATTGAACTGAATTATTACGATTCTCTGAAAATTGAATAATGAATTAAATGTTTTAGGCAAGAGTTTTTTTTCCAAAAAAGGATATGGAAAAGTTCCAATTAAACTATATAAAAATGGTTATTTACTGACTCAACTATTTATTTATTAATTATCACTAACATTAATAAATTTGAGACAAGTCTCATAGCAAGAAATAGCCTTTTTCTATACAATTAAAACGCAGATTATGACATTCTCTATAATATAAATTGTTATTAACAAATACGCAAATTCTTATTTTGTATCTCATATCCACTTTTTTAATCAGTGTTAGTTAATCGTCAAATTATTTAAGTGAAAACAACGTATCTTTCGTATGGAAAAATGATAAATTTTAATTTTGGTATAAATAAATGTTTATAACAATCACATGAATTATTTTTTAAATAACTTTGTTAGTTAACCATCGCAAGGAAGATCATTCCAATAATAATTTAAGAAAAAATAATTTTTTTCTACGAGAAAACAAACTTTTTGGGACATTTACTCAAATCAGTTGTTATTAACAATCTATATTATTCAACTATTATAAGGCTTGATGATGTAAATTTCTTTGAAGACAACTGTGAATTACTTTTGGTTCGGACAATAAATTTAGTTTTGAGAAAAACTCATTTATTCAGAATTTGTTGAGCAAAATATTTTTAAAAGTAATAAATCGAAACTCATGCTAATTTAACGTTCTAAATATTATTCGAATTATTTGTGTTATACAAGTGCAGAAGCATATAAGTCCAGCTGATGGTGAGTATGTATAACAAGGATAAATTGGAATTTTTGAAAAATGTTATTGCTAATTGGCTTCATTTTTCACCATCCCCTCAAATTTTCATCAACTTTTTATAAATCATTTACGAAAGAATAATTGGTTAATTAAACCATGCAGAAATGTTCATTCTCACATTGTTAATAAACTAATTAATTTTCCCCAAAATTTTCTATAGCCTGGCTTAATACTAATGAGTAGATTATTTTCCAGTACTCAGTTTTAATTTTCCTTTGAACGTCAAGAATCGTAGGCACGCTTAGGAAATTTCTACTTGCCATTAAAGATGAATTTTCAATCCAAAAAGGAGCATTTTGAACAAAACAGTTGAATTTATAACCAAAAAAGATGGCTTTACCAAAATAGTTGAGCTTTTAACAAAATAATTGAACTTTTAAAAATATAGCTCAATTATTGATCTACAAAATGTTTGAATTTTTAACCAAAAGAAGATCTTTTTTAAATCTAAAACAAAATCACCAAATTTAAAGTTTAAACAATATATTTTCGACGTAAAAATACAAATATTTAATCAATTAAATTTAACAAAAAAAAAACAATTTCTAACTAAATAAACGAATCCTCAACGAAAAAGATTAATTTTACACCAAAAAGACGAATTTTCTTTAAAACAGTTGAATTGTCCACAAAAAAGTTCTTTTACAACCAAATAGTTGAGTTTTTGACTAAAGAAGACCAATTTTCAACCAAAAAAAGAATAGATACATATTCAGCTTAATAATAAATTATAAACTAATAAAAAAACGCAGTTTCAAAAAGATAGGTAAATTTTTAACCATAGTTGAACTTTCTATTATAATAACGAATCTTCAAACAAAAATATCAGTGATCCACAAAAGGGTTCAACGTTGCAAAAATAAATTTTCTTGTTGGGTTTAAATCAATTATTTTTTCTTATCAGTGAAATTAATAAATAATTTTAGATGTCAATTTTGTCCGTCTACAGGTCCAAGCCGAAAATTATTAAATAATTTTAGGTGTTAATTTTGTCTGTTTACTAAACCAAACATTTTGAAACAGTAGACAGACCAAATTAAAATCTAAAATTATTAATACTAATTTCTTAAAAATTTATATTTTTTTAAAATTTTACCTCGTTGATTGAAAATTTAACTTATCTAATATCTTGTTGATAATTTGTTTTTTTAGAATTTATTTATTTAACTAACACTGGAACTATTTCATTTTTGATTGAAAATTGATATTTTTATTGAAAATTGATCTTTTTTAGTTGAAGATGAAGTATTTTGTTAAAAATACTTCTTTTTCGGCTGGAAAATCAATCATTCTTTTTCAAGATTCATCATTTTAGTTGAGAATTCATTTCTTCTGTTAGCATGTAACTATTTTGTTGAAAATTATTTTTTTTTTTTGCGAATTAATTTTTTAAATTCACAATCTAACTATTCGATTTTTTAATGGATTGTATATTTTTTAACTCGTGATTTTTGGTCGAGTATTAATCTTCTTGTTCGAAAATTCATATTTTAGTTAAAAATTTGACTATTTAGTTTAAAACCCTCTTTTGTTAAAAAATTAATCTTCTTGTTGAAACATCATCCTTTTTGTTCATAAATACAACAATTTTATGAAAATGTAACTTTTTGATAGAAAATTAACTTTTCCTGTTAAAGAATCATATTTTTGTATGGAAAATTTCAACGTTTTGTAGATAATACTTCCTAGTTTGTCAAAAATTCACATTTTGTTGATATTATATGAATTTTGCCATATTCTGTTGAAAATTTACTTTTTGATTAAAAAGAAAAATTTTTTATTTAAATTTAAGTATTTGGATAAAAGATAATTTATTTGATACCTATGAGAAAGCAAAAATTTTATAACATAGACACAAACAAATAAACATGAAAGTGTAAGGTAGTGGGAATTGTAGTAATTTGAGGTGAGTAGATCGTGGAAGCGCATAGAAGGGTTTGGATGTTAGAGATAGTTTGGGAGATGGTGAAATTGTAAAGGGGTTGATGTTATTTTTGAGGATTGAGACAGATTTTTGTGAAAGTTGAGATTAGGTTGGTTTGAGATTTGTGACAGGGTGGGAGGAATAGGTTGATCGGTTTGGTAATAACAGGGATGGGTAGAGACGGAAAAAGGCAAGACAGGTACCAGTACGCCACGATAGATGGAGGCAGGGAAGGATAGAAAACGGGAACGTTTAAAATTGGATTCATGGATAGCGAAGAGAGTAACATCGAGGAAAAATCGGTTAAAGAGCAAAAAGTATTTAGTATACAGAAAGGGGAGATCAAAGAAAGAAATCTCAAGGGGGAAGTACTAGAAAACTATAGAAAAGGAGAGATTAAGAGCAAAAATTGTGGGATCGATTAAGGCTTGTATCAAAAGAAAGAAAGGGGGAGGGGAAGCAGTGAAGAGAAGGATGATATAGGTTCAAGCTTGAAATATCCAAAAATGTTCCGATCGCCACCGGAAAAGCAGAGTTTTGTAGAGAAGGATGAGAATAGTAAGGAGGCTGAAGGAAGCGGAGATGAAACTGAAAATCTGAAGAAAAGAAAAAGGGAAGTATTTGCAGGAAGGAGTGGAAGAAGTACTAAAGAGGATTGATGCTAAGGTAGAAACAGAAGAAGTGATAAGTGTAGAAAGGGGCGAGCGAAGAGGTGAGAGAATGGTACTGGTGAAACTAAAGATATTAGAACATAAGAGGGAAGTGATGACAAAGAAGAGGATGTTCTATGGAAGCTCGGAGAGAATAGAGGATGATTTGACATGGTTAAAAAGGAAGATGCAGTATAAGTCAAGGAAAATAGCGGAAGAGGAAGAAAAGAGGGAAGAGGAAAAAACAAGGAAAGAGGAACATGGATTAAGTATGGGAGAATACAAATAGACGGAGTATGGTAGGATTGGGATGATGAAAGGGAAGAGTTAGTAACGAATGAGGTGCCGGGAAATTAGGAGAGGAAGGAACGGGGGATAAGAAAATAAGAAATAGTAAGGAGCTACAATAGACGAGAAAAGAATGTAGGAAAGAATGGAGAATATGTTACTGAAATATAGCAGGATTGGAGAGAAAGGATAGGAAGTTTATGAGAAATTTGAAAAAATGGGATGTAGTAATAATGATGGACACGTGGATAGATGAAAAGGGATGGGAAAGAATAAGAGGAAGGTTACCAAGAGGTTACTAATGGTAAGTTCAAAATGCAACGAGGAAGAATAAAAAAGGAAGAGCAATGGGAGGAATGGTAGTGGAAGTGAGGAACGAATGTATAACAGGGGAAAGTAAGAAAGAGAGAAAATACCATAAAGAAGGATTAATAGTAGTAGAGATAAAGACGGGACGAGAGAAGTCTAAGATATTGGGAGTTTATGTGAACGGGGATATGCAGGAGAAAGCAGAGGAGATGAAAGAAATGATCGAAGAAAGTGAAGAAGTGTTCCGGCTTATAATAGGTGGGGATTTTAATTCGAGAACAGGAGATAGGGGAGGAAGGGAATGGTGAGTAGAGAGAGGCAAAAAATCAAAAGATAAGGTACTGAATGGGGAGGGGAAGAAGTTTTTATAGAGTTTGGAGGAGTTGGGGTGGTGGATTTTAAACGGAAATATAGAGGGAGATGAGAAAGGAGAATATACACAATCATGAGGAGAAAAAGGAATAGTAATTGATTATGTGATAAGACATGATGAGGTAAGATAGAAGGCCAAGAAACTAGAGGTAAGGGAAGAAAAAGTCAAGGTATTAGGAATAATGAAGGATGGAAAGGCACCTGGTATAGATGAGATTCCAAATGAAGTATGGAAATATGGAGGGACGGAACTTGAGGAATGGGCATGGATAATGTGTAATCGAGTATGGAGAGGAGAGGGGTGACTAGAGTTATGGAAAGCAAGAGTATTTATACCAATAGTAAAGAAAGGCAAAGAAGAAGAGGTTAAAGATTATAGAAGTCTCACGCAGATGCTAATATTTAACTGTTTTGTCGGAGAGATTGAAGAAAGAAGTTGAGGAATTACATCGAAACTCATTTTGTAATATATCTATATTAGAGTGATGAGAAGGAGCGAAAGAGCTGAGAGAGCAGCGCGCGTGTGTAGGCAGTCGGCGGCGCGCAGAGAGAGGGGCCTGCTCGAGTCAAGCCTAAGAGAGCCGACGAGTTACGGAGGTCTGCCGTCGGTATCTGCCGTGGTGTGCATGTGTCTGCCATCGGGAGCGTCGCCATGGAAGCCACGTAACAGCCGCTTTCATACCCGTACCGCGGCATTAGATGTTTCACATAAAAAGAGATAGAGCCCCCGAATCAGGCAGGCTTTAGAAGAGGAATGGGGGTGAGGGACAACATATATATTCTGAACTGTCTAGTAAATAAGAGGATTAAAAAAGAAAAAGCGGTAATGATAGCAATTTTCGTGGACTTAAACGCGGCATTTTACTCATTAGGCGGAGGCGAAATAGAAAACGTTATGGTGAAAAGGGTATAAAGGAGGGATTAATTAAGAGAGTATCGGAAATTTTTGGAGAGACAAAAATCATGGCAAAGGTAGGAGAGCAAGCAGGAGATAGTTTCTGTTTGTTAAGAGGAGTAAGGCAAGGATGTCCTCTGAGCTCACTTTTATTTAATATAATAATATCATACTTGGAACATAAAATGAGGACAAAAGGTTGGAGAGGATTTTGGATAGGGAAGGAAAAGATATATACACTGGGATACGCAAACGACATAGTGTTGATAGCAGAGGATAAAGAAGCGTTGTCAGACTTAATTACAGGATTACAGAAATATTTAAATGCGGAAAAGCTGAATTTAAATGTAGAAAAGACAAAGAAAATGAGGTTTAGAAAAGGAGAGGGAGGGGCAGAAAGAATGGAAGGGAAATGGAAGGGAATAAAGTTTGAAGAAGTGAATGAGTTTAAATATTTGGGATATATTTTGCAAAAGAATGAAGATTATAGAGCTCATAGAGGAGAAAGGATAAAAATAGCAGCAGGGGTCATGAAACAAATATGGCGAATAGGAAAAAGAAAGTTCAAAAAAGTTGGAGAAGGAGAATGTGGTTATTTGAGATATTAATATGGCCGGTATTAAGGTATAGACCAGAGATATGACAATCGAAAGAAACGAAAAATATTAGGAGTTTACAAGAAAGTTACATAAGGTGGTCATTAGGGGTAGATATGAGGATTCCAGGATATATGGTAAGAGAAGAAGCGCCATAGGAGAAATTCAGTATTAGAGCGGGAAAGAGGGCATGGAAATTTGAGACGAAGCTGTGGGAGGGAAAGGAAGGAGAGTTAGCGAAAAAGTGTTTGATGGCGGTAGAAGAGAGGAGAGGAAGGGCGATAGAATCAACGAGTGGGTAAGGAGAAGGGAGGGAGTTCTTGAATGCTAAAGGAATCGACAGGACTGGAGAACACTATGAGGAATTGGAAAAAAAGACAAGGAAAGGCTATTAACAGAAAGATGGAGGATGATTGAGGAATCAAAATACAATGAATGGTATAAGATGATAACAAAGGAAGGTTTACCAAAGTATTTAGAAAAGGGATGGGGAGAGAGAAGGTGGAACAGAATGGAAACGAGGCAAGAGAGGGGATGTATTGGGAAAGAGAAGTGAACACAAAGTGTATATTATGTGAATTGGAGGAGGAAATATGAGAGCGTGTATGGGAAGGATATTAGGAGAGGAATGGAAGATAAAGGAAGCTAGCAAGAGAATGTGGTTAAGATTCTAGGGGAGGATGCATTAAGAGAAGAATGGATGAAGGAGATGAAGGGTACTAGCGGAGCGAATAAGAAAGAATAAAAGAATGCGTTTGAAAAAGTTTCAAATTGGAGGACAAGAAAGTGAAAGAATAAGGAAACGGAAGTGGTTCAGATTACAAGCGTAAATACTGTAAGTAATGGCTATGTAATAGCATAAGTAGACTAAGATGCCTTTGCGTTCTCAGTCTCTCTCTATCGCTTGCACTCTCGCTTTCGATCACTCGCTCGCTCAATCTTTTACAAAATTCCTAAATTGCGCTATCACAGGAAATAGAGATAACGAACTAGATATAAGACTTTGTGTAAATAGTTGTAAATAATTGTAAATATTAAGGATAAGATTTTTTTGTTTAATATGTAAGCTAAAATATAAGTTGAATATTCTGATTTGATTGTAAAATTTATTATACTTAAAAAAATTTTGTATTTACTATTTTTCTAATTAGAGTTGGTTCAATTTTGTAATCCTGAACGAATTTTAAACCGTGTATAAATTTAAAATTGATTAAACGTAAGTATTGAAAGCAAGAAATGTTTGAACATCCTGAAATACAAAATGTAAAACTTGTTCCAAATTTTGGCATTCATGAAGTTCCACTTCTTCACTATTAAAATTTCTCATTTTGACCTTCAAATTTAAATTTGAACTCTTCTATTTTCGACAGTATTGGAATCCTTAAAATGCTCAACATATATATTCGCATTTAATATTATTACTGTAAATATTAAATGATTTTAATATTTTGACAATTAAACTAATAATAAATCATATGTTCTCAATTTAATTTTTTTAAATCCCAAATCTCATTAAAATTCATACTATACATAAGTTGAAAACCGTCGGATCCAGAATCATAATTCCAAAAAAGGGTGAGACCTAAAAATAACCCCCCAAATCATAGGTTCCAAAGAACAAGTCCTGATATACAATGTCCAAAACCACAGTAATCAGTCTGGGTGGCCCAAGAATACAAAGCCCAAATAATAAAATATACCAGCATCAAATCTCAAGCCCTCATGTCCAAAATAAGAGGCCACATAAATAAAATCCAAATAAAAAGTCCCAAATTGTAAGTCCCAAAGCTACAAGTACCCAGTTATACAGCTTGAAAATATAAGGACCAGCCAATAATATCCACTCAGAAAATCTCAAATCGAAAGACGCAAATCATAGGGCATTGATCCTAAGTCGGGATGTTAGAATTAAAACCATAGATCTCAAACTGTATGGTGCAAAAATATGATGCCCAAATAACATCTAAACTGCAAGTCTCGAGTTGAAAGACTCCAAGCTGTAAGAGTGTAAGGTACAAACTATTTCCAAACGGTAGACCTCAAGTTTCCTGGACACAAAGTCATAGCTCTTAAGATATAAGGCCAAAAAATATAATGCATAAACAATATTAAAACCTCAAGATTCAAGTGCTAAGAACCAAACCTTAGGTCTTAAGATGTAATGCCCAAAAATGAAATGGTCAAACAATATAAAAACTGCTTGATTCAAATCCTTACAACCAGTCCGTACGGTTCAAGCTGTAAGGGCCAAAAAACTAATACTCAAAAAATATTAAAACCTCAAGATGCAAGTCCTAAGAACCAAACCATAGGTTTTAAGATTCAAGGCCTAAAAATATGATGTCCAAAAAATATTACAACCTGAAGATGCAAGTTCTAAGAACCAAACCATGCACGTGCACAGATTTGACACTCCTAACTGTGCCATTAATTAAACAGTCTGAGATGATTGCCATGCTAACATGCTTCAGTCCATTTCCATCTTTGTAATAAATAACTACTGTAAATATATTTCCCAAATTATTATTCCAATGGAATGATTTTGCAGCATTTTGAATGATGAAAGCCGAATTTTCAGCAAAGTCAGACAAAATTAAGTACTCTTCTTCTTTTAGTATCCCTCTAAGGTGCTTTAGAAACAAACCCTGCTGTTTCGCATAAAATACGTAAGGTTTCAGGTTTAGAGGTTTAGTGTAGAGTGCTTCTACGAAAGCATCAGCGTCTGCTATTTCGGTCTTCAAAGTGCTTTTATGAGTTTGTTGCCAAACTTGATATGTCACCGTGTCGTGACTATTCACGTCCAATAGATTAGTCAGATTCTTTTTAAAATTTTCAAAGTCAGGAAAAGATTCGCATTCGTCAAAATGACAAGCGTCGGTGGGTTCACTGCACATGCTTTCTTCAAGGCACTTATGATATCTTACAATTGTCAGTCAGTTCCCTCAGCGAAATGTTTAATATCAATCGCATTCAAAAATAACTTTACGTTTTCATGATAAACGCAGACACAAGCATTGTGAGTGCTTTGGTCTTAGTTGTGTGAATTTCGAAAATCCAATCTTCGCATTTTCATTCAGGGCTACAAATCTGGGATATAATTCTGAAAGATTTCAAAGAATCAGTCTCTTCGGTACTTGTTCACGATTACCATCTAGATTTTTGATAGATGTGAAATCTGTCTTACCTAGCATCTGTCGACTATTCTCGTCATCTTTGTACAAGTTTATTACCAAATTTTCAGTTTCTTCTGCCAATTTTGTCCTTGCTTCGGTTCCGGAAGAGTCAAAACTCCACTTTTGGCGACTAACTCTTTCGCTTTTCTCGCTTCACGTTCAGATCCACCAATTTTTCTGAATATGTAGTGTCCTTCTGCTCTAATTTTTCTTTTATTTGATTCAGGACTTCGAGCCCCGCTAAGTGATTTTCATCATTCCATCCTTCTTTTTCATTCCTGATTGGCAACCAAAAATTTGTGTCCTCGTTTATCTCTTCCTGTACATTAATACCAGGCTCTTCTATAACTCTTGATGGCTGTAAATTAAGAGTTCTACATTCTTTTCTAGAGACATCACATATTTTATTGTCTTTCGGCAAATCAGGAACCAGTATTTGCTGAGTTTTCATTAGAAGCATCAGATCAATTCCTTTTACATTTTTCTCCTTACGGAAAGGATTTGCACGTCTGCTGCGAAAACTTTGCATCGAAGACATGGTCAGCGCTAAATGGCCATGAAAGGTCTTTAAGGATCTCATTTTGCTTCGAAAGTAGCGATTCGTAAAGAGACTTGAAAACGAACTTATTACCTTAACTAAATGAACAAAAACCACAGAAAAGAAGGATAAACAATTTATAAGTGTATACAACTAAGAGACAAAAACGTAACGCAAGAAATTACAGAAAAAACACACAGAAAGGTTTTAAAAAAAACGTTGGCTGCTTTTACCTTTCAGGAGACTGAAGTCAGAGTAGAGTAATGCAGTGCAACGTTTTGATTGAGGGCAAGAAAAAAATGTCAGTCTATGTGATTGCCTTTTGTTTCTTCGTACAAGATGAGAAACAAATGAAAATCTATGTGCGTGGATGTCTTTTGTTTTTCGGCTATACACGAGACCAAGTTTAATCCAGCCAAAGAAAGCACGAATCATGTACAATTTGTTTATAATAATAGTTTAAACTGTTGTTAATTGATTTAAGCCTTTCACAAGTCTGTTTTATGTGAGGGTAATGATGAAAATATACAGCAAATACTCAAAAAAAACATTATGGAGGGGCTAGGGGTGAACGCTCTCTTAAAAAATACTTGTGTTCCCTAATTTGTTTATAATTATATGCAAAAATTTTCGATGCATTAAGAACCGCTGAAATTAATTTTTGGAAAGTTTCTGTACCAATGCTCTCAACTATGCGCGTATCAATTTATACTCAGCGGACGCGTTTTTTAAATGTTACATAACAAAAAGGTCACATTTAAACATCACATTGGTATAATAGTGTGCCATAACAATTACTTCTTCGGTATTCTGCTCCTTGCGTCAGACGACGCCCGTATTTTGTTAAAAATATGTTTCTTGACTGTTAAGAGCTTTGAGTTGTTCAGTGTCTGATTGTAGATCCTCCGTTCTTGGGTCAACTTTCGAACCCTTTCCGCGAAGGGTCTATCAGATGTTATGCAGTCATTTAGATACTAAACACGGAATGAATACTCTCTTGCCCCTTTAATCTTCTTGTTCAGTTGATGCAATCCTCGATTGGTCTTTTGATCCATCCTCGGGTTTAGCATTCGGTTTGAATCAACCAGAGCTTTCGCAACACCATAAACTGAACAATTGATGGTCCAGAGGTCGGACTCCTCCGAGATATTCTCACGAAGGGAGGCATCCATATTAGCCAGATCTTGGGGCTTAGAAGAAAATCGCTATCATCTTTCAGAAGATGCCTGCTTTTCACAGTTGTTCGCCTCCTCATATTCGTCTGCAGCCTGTTCAAGCAGCAGTTGGGGAAGCGCTCTGCTTATATATCCATTTTTACGGAGATGGCTTGATTTCGCAAAGAATGATGCGAAACATACTGAAGTTCTGGGTGTTTCTGGCACCATAGAGTGTGCATACGCGCTATAAAGCATCCTTGAACAGGGATGATGCTGGCACCGTAGCAGTATAGCAAGTCAACATTGAGTTCATTCATCTACTCAATGCGGGCGTTTAATTGCTTCGTCAACGTGTTTCCATCTAAATTATTCTCAGCACCCCAAACTGTATGGTGATCGGCACTGTTTGCAGACTCATTGTCGGATTCTCTGTGCGTTTGATCGTTTCGAATCGCATCTACAACTTTTTGGTGGTTTAGTGGTGTCATTGTTGAGGACAGATTGCCCAGCGAACATTCAGCTTTCGGCACGTTTGTTACGTCTCCGCTTCGGTTTTATTCCTTCGGCACCATTCCTGAAAAATTTTCCGCAACTGCTTATTAATTATTGTAAGCATATTCAGCAAAAACCCTTAGTGCAGGGACCCCCTATCCGCAAACTGAGGACGCGTTCGGTGGCTTTGTTATAGGCCCTGTAGTTCGATTCCAAAGGAATCGAAATTGACACCGAATCAGATATTATATATAAACTGAAAGAAAAAAATATATATACCTTAAATACATTCCGCAATATTATCTCACATTCTCAAACATTCTTTAGTCAATATATTCTTGGTGCGCGAAAAATCCGACTGGGTTACTTCTCGGCTTGGGAAACACGGTTAGGATTTTGCCCTAAAAATAAAAAATTACAGTGACATTTCCCTATTACCTGAAGGCACGTGAATTAAGAAAAGTGCAGGCATGATGAAATGATGTCACCACTTGCGTAATGAGAGCGCGTTATGCAGAATGGGGCGGTAATTTGCGTCTAACTCGTGCTAGTGTCGGCTGCACGTTACCATTTGAGGTTAAAAAATCGCGATGCGTTATGCGATCGAGAATCGAGATCCAAGATCCAAGGATCTGGGCATCGATTCGAATATTCGCTTAAATGAGTTATTCGCAAAAGTGTCCGAGCAATACTGGGAAAATCAAGGCCGCGAAATTCGTATCACAATTAGGGGTTGTGCATAAACTAAATTACCAATTTTAGGCTAATTTTGACCCCCAAACCCCCTCGATGATAAACGTAGACTTTTCTTCGACCCGCCCCCCTTCCCCTCCCTGCTCAAAAGTAACGTAGTCCAAAATTTTCTAAAGGATAGGACCGATGTACCCATTGAATTACTAGGATTTTAAGTCGAAATA
>JAAAKG020132480.1:0-14494 GCA_010014905.2 Druon quercuslanigerum
AATATATGATTGTCAAAATCAAAAATTATTATTCATCTCTTATTTACTCTGCGCTGATCACAAGTCCGTGGTCCCTATGACACCTACACGTCGGTATCAAGGTCATTTGAAGATCAACTTAGTTGATTTCAGAAATATAATCTTTTTGTGCTCAGATTCTGAAAGAGCGGAAATTTTAAGTTCGGATATGCTTTCACCTACGGGTCCCCGTGACTTCTAGGGAACACATGGTGGTCAAAAACATTCTTTAGAACTTCTGAAACTAGTAGCTGCGAATGGTTTGCAAATACCCTTACAGAATACATATTTGGGTGTTCTGATCACAAAGCCGTAGCACCTATCACCCCTACACGTCAGGATCAAGGTCATTTCATGGTCAACTTTTTTGATTTGAGAGATATCATCCTTTTGAGCTCAGATTCTGAAAAAGCGGAAACTTTTAAATTTGGACAGATTTGTACCCATGCGTCCCAGTGACCTCTGTGTTCACATGAAGGTCAAAAACAAATCCTTAGAACTTCTGAACCTAATAGAGTAACACGGTTTGTAATACGTCTTCGGGTATGCTAATCACGATTCCGTAGCCCCTATGACCCCGATACATCAGCATCAAGGTCATTTAAAGGTCAACCTCGTTCATTCGAGATATATCATATTTTTGACCTCAGATTCTCAAAGAGCGGGAAATTCAAAGTTGGAATATATTTTAACAATGTGTCAATGAGAGCTCTGGAGGTCATATGATGGTCAAAAACCTTCTTTCTAACGTGAAGTTGAAATCGATCATTCTTAATTCCCTGAGAAGTTTCTTATCATGAAACTTAGATACAGAATAAATGACATTCGCATTTAGATTCACATCCAATTGCAGAAACTGCTGCAATTCTGGTGAAATTTTCCTGCAATCGCGCGTGCAGTCATGTGATTAGAGGCCGCGGAGACCCGTGGGTAAAAACATATCCGAACCCCGCTCTTTCGAAACCTGATCTCAAGAAGATGATATCTTTCAAATGATCAAAGTTGACATTCAAATGACCTTAATCCTGACGTGTACAGGTCATAGTGCAGTTCTGAACTTTATATGTTTTAAGCTCTGACAATATATACATAATCTTACAGACTTACGACAACAGGTGTTGCAATAGTTTATATTTAATTCTAAAAGGTGCATCTTGGTATCGTTGCCTGCCAATTTTTTTGTAATATTGCAAGTTTCGATGATTAATTATCACATAAATCTTTTCCTAATTTAAGTGTTTGTCTATCGGTCACAG
Source organism: Druon quercuslanigerum (assembly GCA_010014905.2). NCBI lineage: Eukaryota > Metazoa > Arthropoda > Insecta > Hymenoptera > Cynipidae > Druon > Druon quercuslanigerum. The sequence continues at coordinate 1,275 of JAAAKG020132480.1, forward strand.
GAATATTAGTTTTATTGTGTAATAGTTTAGTTTTGGTTCCGGGTTTCGCATTGAAGGCCATTCTGAGACATTTATTTGGGACTCTCTGGAGTTTCGTGATATTGGTTTTACAAGTATTGCGCCAGATGGGAGCAGCAAATATCAAGATACTTTATCTCAGAAGAAGATGGCCAAACTGCTAGCATACATATTCCGGGGTGGAAGTCACGTCTTAATGGATAACACAAGGGAGTTACCAAGACATACCAACGGATACGGTACCGATACACTTAGTCGGGTAATCGTAATTATATTAACGAATATATTAGGCACTGTAAGAGCTGTCTGGAAAATAAACTCATAAGGGCGCGCACACGCGAACCAATGGTCATTGCGGATACCCCGGTCCCTGTATTTGACAGTGTCCCTTGATATTGGTGGCAAACTCGCTACCACTCCTAGCGGTAACAGACTCATGCTAACCATGTAAAATAATTTCAGCGCGATTGCCATAGCCGTTCCAGTTCCTGACATTAAAATGGATAAAATTGCATAGGAGGTAGCCACGAACTTATTTCCGTTATACGGAGCCTCACGTTTTATCCTTAATGATCTAGAGGGAAGCTTCGTAAGCAGACTAATGCGCAAGCTAAGAAAAATATTCGGAGTAAAGGGAATTAAAAAAGGGTTTTCTTGAACGTGGTCATATCCTACTTACCGATTACATCAAATATTACGTGAAAGACTACAATGATTGGGATAGGTTACTACCCTTCGGGCCGAAGTATTATTCTGCACAGGAATCTAACAACTGCACCCTATTCGATCTGATATACGAGAAGACTGAGCGCATGCCCAGCTACTTCCCATTTGAGGAAAGGTTAGGAACACAATGTAATTCTGTAAGACGACGATGGTACAATATTCACAAAGCACACGGATAAGCTCTTTAAACTTACTGCGCTAAGCAATGCACCCCCATTTTTGTAGGAAAAATGAAAGAAAAACAAAATGTATGTTACGTTCTTGTGGACAATGGCACTAATCCTTGTTCCATCACTCTACACGAGCTATGATGATACCAGCAAGTTCTATCGCGACCTATAATTTAGTTCCAACACTGGAAAATATTAGGAGAACCTTAGGTCAATAATAAGGACGACTAAAAAAACGAATACAACATAAAAACTGAAATGGAAGCCGCAGAACGACTCCAGAAGTTCATGGAACGAGAAACGGAGGAGCTGGAATAGAATAACAAGCGAAAGTTTTCAACCCAGCTACCGAAATGAATGAGCGCAATAAGGACAAATAATTGAGTAGCGAAAGAACACCGGGCTCTCGATCCATTTACATTCCGCTAAAAGCAGACTTCCACCCATCACTATTAACTTCAGCACCGATCCAACCGATTTTCAGAGATATACAAGTCCAAGCGTTGTGTTTTGTGTACATGGACTCGAAGTACATATAGACGAGCTTGTCAAGGTCTCCGTGATCACCATCATTTTCCGGAAAGGAAAGTTACAAGACCTATTGGATATACCTCTACTAGAGAAGACCGAGTTCATATGCTACAGGATACATTCTATGTCTGTTCACTATTCCATCCTGGGAAATGTTACAGGTAAAGCCTATATACGCTTTTACTGAGGATACAATGCGAATCTATCTTCTTATGACTAATTCCGAAAGCGGACAATGTCAATAATCGCATACATGCATGATCTGCCCTGGCACCTTTCCCGTGTACGAAACTGCGAAATTTCAGTCTTGTGAATCTAAACTACTGCTTAATCTGAAATTTTCACCATTTGGATTTTATAACATCATAATGTCTTATAAACAACAATATTATTAGAAGGCCCTTTCATCACTCAATGCCTAGATTAATTCCATACAAGGGCGTCTAACGGTCCATCTAATCTACCTTCCTAGATCTGAAGAGAAAATTGCATAATCCGTGGGATTATGCCTGAACGCCTCTAAGTTCGTATCCTTTCTTGTCAAAGGAATCGATAGGCCGTGCTTTCGCAGTCTCTATGCATACTGAACATCGAGATTAAGCCAGCTTTTGCCCTTTTGCTCTACGCGAGGTTTTTGTCCTCGCTGAGCTGGCCTTAGGATACCTGCGTAATTCTTTGACAGATGTACAGCTCCTTCCCTATTCGCTCTTTCCTTCTTTACATTCCTACGTTCTAACATATCCTTTCTATTATATTCTTAACACCCTAATCTCTTCTTGCATTTGCTTCATTTTAACTTATTTTTCCTTCCTTAGCGAAACAAGCTCCCTCTCTAATAACTTCAAAAATAACGATCCAGGGACTAGGACAAACTCAAGGTGAAACCATTGTCGTGTATGAGACTTTAGACTTTATTTCACCTGAACCTCTCAATCATGTCAACGAAATTTCTCTACGTTGACAAATTTCCCACGCGACTCGAAACCTACCATCGTGAATACTCTAACGTACGCAAGGTCCCAAGCTAAAAAGCAAATGACAATGGCTCTGAATCAGATTGAGCAGCAAGTATAGGATCTAAGTATATAAGAACAAAATAAAGCGAAACAATCGCTATATATTCACGGTACGTATGTATGTCTAGGACTGGCAGTCATCGGCATGCTGTACTAAATCTGCTAAGCTAAGCTAATCATTGTTTGTTGGGAATGTTTGAACCTGTGCTGCAAATGTTCTCTACGCAACGGGAACAGCCGCCATGGAAATCTGGCAAGAAGTACCCTTATGGCACTTTACGGTATAACCAGTAACAACACAGCTACAAAACCATCAATAAGACCACAGTCCATCAAAAGTGTAGTATCAGGTGATCAGAGTTATGAGAAAGTGAATTTTTTAAGAAGTGTAGAGTGAGAATGAGACTAATCTATAGGAGGTCAAGTCTAACAACTTTCCGGGACAAGAACTACGCTTAACACAAATTCCGCAATACGATTTACATTTCCGGAGTGAGAAATTGAAGGTATCAACCATGAGCTGCTTCCGCCCTCACTGGGAACAGGGATGAACGCTCATGAACTCAATCGTCATTATGCGATTGGGATGTCCTTGAATAAGGGTGTTTCCATCATAATGCGTAATAGGCTGAAGGAAGGGGGATTTTGTTCGATGATAAGTCCTGAGGAAATTGTGTCTTCATGAAGTTTTTCATTCACTGCCACAATAGTAATTAGGTTTATCCTCCTCGACAAGACTTCCCCATCTCATAAGAATTACGCTTTATAATAAATATGAGTAGCATCCACTATTTTGAAGCTTCATAAATTCATGATTAACCTGCTTCTTACATTTTCTGACGAAAATTATTTACATGAATTTTGTGAAATCCTTGGTTTCCCTTAATTCCTTGATTGTTTTTAAATCTCTGAAATCCTTGAATTCGCTGAATTCCTTGAATCCTCTGAATTCCTTAAATTATCTGCATTCGTTTAGTTATCTGAACTTCTTTAATTCTCTGAAGTTCGTTAATTCCCTGAATGTTTTGAACTCTTTGAATTCCTTGCATTATTCAAATTTCTTCAATTCTTACAATTTTTTAGATTCTTTCAATTCATTTAATTTGATGAATTTCTTTAATTTTTCGTATTCCTAAAATTCATTAAACTCGCTAATTCTTTGAAGTTCTTGAATCCTCTAAGCGTTTTATATCATGAATTCTTTTCATTTTCAAAATGATCTAACTTCTCTAAATTGAACTGCCTGAATCTTATAATTTTCTTAAATGTTCTGAATTCTTTGAAATACCTGAATTTCTGTATTTTTCAAAGTCCATGGAATTAAAGGATTTTCAGGATTCAGGAAATAAAAAAATTAAACAAAACGAAAATGAAAGGAATTTGAAGCAAATTCAAAATAATTCAAGTACATTACAAGAAATTTAATTGTATTAGAAATAGTTCTGAATAATCTACTAAAAATAATAAATACTTAATCCATCGTCCTATTGAAACGTTCAGCTTTCAATTCTCAGATTGAAAGGGCATAAATTCAAAAATTATAATTTAACTGCAGACACAAAAGGATGTCTAAATTTAACGCATTTACCTTTATTTAGACAAGACTTGGCTCTCTTGAACCATTAGAGGAAAATCCTAAAAGAAGCTGCTTCTTAAAAAATGTTCTGGTCTTGCATAGTTTTTCCGGAAAATTTAATTTCTACATTATTAACAAGAATATTCGATGGATAAAACCAGAACTGTTGGTCAATAAATGCTGGTTAATGAACTCTTGCTTTATCTATAGGTCTTTTAAAAGTATCCCAATCTTCAATATAATCTGATAATTGCTGCAGACTACAGACTAACAGAAGACTTAAATAAATAAGTTTTTCTGACTGACGACATCTCAAACGTGGAGATCATACGAAAACCGACAGAAACAAATTTTACATAAAACGAATACCTTTTCAGTAAAACCCTTCAATTAATCTTTTGATAATCACCATTTGTTATTTTATTTTTTCAGAACTTTATGCTGCAGGAGAGAATCCACACTTGAACTATTATAGCCAGTCATCTTCCCAAAGTGGTTACCAACATCCTCCCCTACCTATTGGTGAAGACCTCGTCCATCCTAACCAGCAACATACTAATACAACTGGCCTGCTGAACCCATTCCTCCGAAATTCCCCTTTCTCGTCGTTAGCTGCCCAGCCTCCTCTCCAAAATTCTAACAGATATCTTTCCCTAGCTGAGCATCAAAGTGTTCTACCATATCATCTATCAGCTCTTCAGATCCGAGCTGATCCCATAAGTACTCCACTGTATCATCAACCAGCTCTTCAGGAAGATCCCTCTTTCACAACTCCTGTCCCACTTTCCCTTAGCGAGCACCAAAAGACTGTTGCCTATCATTACCCAATTCCCTGGGAGGTCGATCATAGCATAATTCGCTCACAGAACCGGCACCCGCGACCTGTTCTCGAATCTTCTTACGAACCTAGCACCCAACGCCGTAAATTAAATAACCCAAGTAGACAATCCTCTCCGCCTAACCCGAACTCCTCACGTAGCTCATCCCCTCCACCGAACCCAAACTCCTCACGTAGCTCATCCCCTCCACCTAACGCAGACTTCCCACATTTCCCACTGATCGGAAATGACCCAGTCTTCCCAGATGGCCGCCAACCAAGTTCTGTTATTAACTATTTAGACAGAATAATCGGGATTTGGCGAAATGAAACTGGTCGTGTGGACCATGTTCAGCTTATTGGTAAAAATTTTTATCCAGACGCGGTCTATAAAGTTGATAGGATATACATAACCCGTTTTATATTTGAGATCGACTGTGATATCGTTGTGCACATAAACGACCATGACCAGGTTATGGGAGCTTCGCTTCCACCGGACAAAGCAGGTAAAAAATAATTTGGAATACGTTTTTTGGTATACGTAGAACCGGAAAGAAGAATTGAAGCCCCGTAATTAATAAGAGGACAATCGCGCTAAAAATTATTCTGCAAGCGACTCGTGATATCTTAATTTTCTAGTTGAAAAGGAATTTTTTTTAAATCTTGGCTTATGCCGAATGAACAGAGGAAACTTGTTCCTACTTCAGCTTTTTCCCATGAACATTTTTAAGGATAAAATTGAAAGAAGTGTTCCCCTTAATTAAATTACTTTTTAATATGATATTGATATAGTTGTATGCCAAATATTGTGAAAACTGTTTGAAATACAGTATGCACACGCAGAATCCTCTTAAATAGCTTTAAGGTTAATTTTGCGATAAAGAAAGAGTTTTTATTTTCTCGTAGTATACGCTATTTTCAAATTATAATTAGTGGTTGAATTATCTCAATAACACAGAGAAAATGTTTGTAAAATTTTGTGGACTAAAAGTTCTTCAAAATTGAAAATTTTTGAAATTATAAAGTTCTTAGCTTAAAAGTTGATTTTCTAATTTAAATCGGTTTTAGGTTGTAAACCAAAAATACCATTGACATGTTGGACAGTAACCATCTTAAGTCTGTGACAATATTTTTTTAAATAATAATAATGGTGGCTCATTTGGTTAGACGATTTGACTTTACCTCATAGGTCCGAGGTTCAATCCCTCAGCCGGTACCGGAAAATTTTCTATGTATCTTTACCGAGGTTCTGGTGATTCGGAAACCACCTTAAGCTGCAGGTTCCCCCCTCGTTCAGTTGACAACAACTCAGTCCATCAAAGATGGGGTAAAAAGCAGGCTTTGTCCAATATGTCAGGGCACACTGATGAGCAGGATCTGGCAGGTCAAAAACTCTCAAAATCATGAACATCATATACCAGATCCATTGGAACAAAATCCGGATATTAATAATACTTATGTGGATTGCAACATCCCACCTTCAAAGGAATTTTTCTCATGCTTTACTAGAGTTCAGATATTTGGAACCAACTCTAAAGCATTCTCTGCTCAAAATGAACATCACAAATTATCTGTGTGCACTAACAGAACACCTCAACAGCGAGAATGTGACGCAAACTGCTTTAGAGGTGCAAACTCTTGTATACTGTACAGCTGTGGAAAACGTTAGAACTTTGGACCGCATAAAGAGGACTGCCAATGCAGTTTATATCCCAGGAAGGGATCGAGATACACCATGGAAGATCAGGTTGGATATCGATGTCAGCAAAGTAAGGTGCAAATTGGGTCGATTAACTCAATATAAAAAAACGAAATGGAAACAGCAAGCTAATAAACCATTCTACTAAAAGCGTCCACCGTCAGCACATCGAGAAATTAACACCGTCAATATTAGATAAGATTATGGATTCCCAACGGCAGAGACTTGATGTTCTTTCTGCCAGACGGCGGCGGTACAAGAAAAGTAGTGCACTGAGTGTAAAGCAAAATAACCAGCAAGACACCGAAGTCCCTAAATTTGAAGATAGGACGAATTACTGGTCAAGTGTTTGGGGAAAAATGAACAGTGTGTGGTTCAAACTGGAGACAGCAAGGGCAGGCGATAGCCCTGAAATTCAGCTGACAAAACACCATAGCTTTAGATGTTTCAGCGGTCTTCAAAAGGACAAGTAACTAGAAAGCTCCAGTTCCGGACACGGTACACAAATTCTGGTACAAGTACCTGACAAGTGCACATCATACGTTAGCAAGGTGTTTTCAGAACATAATTGAACACCCAGATCTAATGCCAGGCTTTATGCTTCAGGTTGTTACGTATATGTTACCTAAAAAACCAGGTTATTGAAGATAAGGTACGTTCTCATCGGAACGAGAATGACATCCTTACAGAAGAATAAAAATGTTGTTGTAAATACTCGCGAGGCTCTAAAGATCTAGTCACTATTGAATATTATTGATAACCGTCACGAAATGTCTTAGAGAGAATAAACGCACAGACAGAATCATGTAGCCCACATAATACATCAATAACTTGCCCTAAACTTAGGACTTTTAAAAGAATGGATACCTTTCCATAGATACATTCCAATGCCCGTTTTAGAAATTGAAGACTACATCTTATATTGAAATGTTACTATCCAAACCGATCATTACATCCGCGCCAATTGGTCTGACGTCGTGATGCGAGAAAAAAAAGGTGAAAGAGTCTACTTCATCGACATTGCTTGTCCACGTAACCACAATTTGTATTCAACCTATACAACTAAGATTCATAAGTATAGCGAGTTAAGTCATGCAGTAAAGACCATATGGAGAAATGTTAATCATGCAACTGTCCATCCCATTGTGATTTAGGATAAAGGCTATGTGCACGTAAGATATTTTAAGAAAACATCCAGAGGTGACTGCTGTCATCTCCAATGCTCTCGCTTGCTCGAAATTGTATACCTACAAAATCATCGCAGGAGGTTTCAAGCATCGCATTAAATTAACGTATTACATCCTGGTCTCATCAGTCTCTTGACTTGGTCCGTGGCTATGATGTGTAACCAGATTCACCCGAGTACAAGTTTTTAATCATAAAAGAGCCTCGGTTGCTCAGGTGGTTAGACTCTCGGATTTTACCTCAGAGGTCCATGGTTCGATACCTCATTCGGTACCTCTGGAAATTTTTCTATGTACCTTTACCGAGGTTCTGGTGGTACGTTCTGTACGTTCCCCTTTGTACATGCTGTACGTTCCCCCATCGTGCACTTGACAAAAACCCAGTCCATCAATCATGGGGTAAAAACCAGGCTTTGTCCAATACGTCGGGGCACACTGCTCCCATCAGATCAATTAATTATGAACCATTCTATTTTTTTTGCAAAAGCATTCATAATTTTTTTCCCAAACAATGTATATTTTGAGGTTAATCTACGATTGTACGCTTTTTTCTCAAAAATCTATTGTAACGGTATTGTAAAAACCTCAAACCTATTGTAATGCCACCCAGCAGGTCTTCAAGAAAATTACGTATAGCGGTGTATCTATTTTGAACACTTATTTTCAACGGGCACATTCAGAATATTTTGGATAAATCCAATTATTATTTCACAATACGAAAAGTGACAACAAGACACTGATCAGTAATATTAATTCTCATTACTTGTAATCTCCTTCTAGTTTATGGGAGATTCAAATTTAATTGATTTTCTACTCTAATTAACATATACGTTTACTTATTTTTACAATATTTTTTCGGGAAACTTAACACAAAATTGATACACTACCATGCAAAAGTATAAGGACACCTCTTTTTTGATGACTGAAAAAGTTCAACTAATTTCGATAATGTCATAGCTGAAATTTGTTCTCTCTAAAGGGTTGAATGCTCTCAAAATTCTGCACAAAATGAGCCCAGAATGAAGCCAATTTGTCTATTTTTTAAGTAGATATTGAAAAAATAGTGTAAATTTCAATGTTTTCTTACATTTTCAATAACTTCCGCAATAATCAATATTTTTTAATGTTCTTGGGCTCATTTTAATGTTGTTTACCCACAGTATCGCAAAAGATTATTAGCATGAACCAACTAAATGTTCTTGCACAGTGATAAGAATTTATTTTAGATTTGCGCTCATAACGCTCTTGTGATACTGTGGAAAACTAGCTTAAGTTCTCGCACTGCTATAGGACATTTTTTAAAATTAAAAACCATAAGCTGTTGCTATACTGTGGATAAATAGCTTTAAAATGAGCCCAATAACATTTAAAAATATTGATTATTGCGGAAGTTATTGATAACGTAAGAAAACATTGAAATTTACTCTAATTTTTCAATATTAGATATTTAGAAAAAACAAATTTCAGCTTTGACCTAATCGAAATTAACTACTTTTAATTCACAAGAAAGAATAGTGTAGTTAAGATGAATAAGGACAGGCCTGGAAATATCTTAAGACGGTCCTGAATCTGAGTTTTTTTCATTGCAAATTTCTGAAATTTTTAAATTCAAATGAGGGTTAAAGTGAAAAATAATTACATAAATTGTTCCAAAGCCTAAACTATTTTTCTTTTAAATTCCATGCCCGAAAATAGAAATCGTAATCATTTAAAAAATTTTTATCTGAAAATGTAGCTATTTTATTTTTTGTGGAAAATCAAATGCCCATAATTTGTTTTTAGCTGTTGCTTGCCGAAAGTTTGCGGCCTCATTTATTTATATGTATAAATGATTTAAGCTAAAAATACATAATAATTTGGAAGGTTGCTTTGAAACAGAAATTGATCAGGGTCAGATAGGGGACCGACCGTTCATGCAGATCGCCTATTAGGTTAGACCCTGATCGGGGCGTACGTTTCATAACAGATCTGAGCGTGGACAGACTTCCCGATGAGGGCCCGATTGGTGGAATAATTTTACCTGCTTCTTTTGTAACATGTAACTGCTTCGAGTGTGAAAGACATTCTCACTGGTTTGCTGAATCTTGTTACTCAGAAGAGTAACTGAGCTGGTTGGGTGAGCCCATATTTAAAAAATTTAAATTCTTGAGCTTCCAAATTTTGATATCGCGAAGAGCTTGGGCAATTATATTTCGCGCTTTCGATCACTCGTCCTTTTATAGCATCCGCGGCCGTCATTTTTTAAACAAGTAATGAAATACGAAAAAAATAGTAAACAAATTTTGTGCTCCAAAATGAGAAAATGTTACGTTCTTTATTCCTATTTCTAGCAATATTTTACCATTTAGCTTCAAACATTTGCGTCATTTTCTCTGCTTAAATTAAGAATTGTTGAATTTTTTATTCTAAGATTGATTTTCTTTCATTATATAATCGTAAATCTCTTTTTTCTAGATCGCCTTAGGATTTATGTGCCTAGATTCTACATTACAATTTATGCAATACATTTGGAGGTACACACCGATTATGAGTCAAGAAAGATTGTGAAATTGGTATATAAAGATTCACACGCGCCTCCAACAGATCCTGAAACTCGCGAAAAGAGAGGTATTATGGATGTGCCTCACAAAATTGGTGGCATATACTTTTACGTTACCATACAAACCAACCCAGATATTTTCTTTTTTGATGCTTATCTTGACCCAGCTAATCCCCCAATTGACAAAACTCAAACCCCTAAGCCTAGGCGGAAGAGGAAGAAAAGAGTTCTCGACAATATGTCTAATAAGTATAATAGTATATTAGGTAGATCACATTAGATTTTATTGTAAACAACTGTTTGTCAGCGTAATCTGTTATAGAAAACTATTGTTAGTACATTGATAATTGTAAAAGTATAACTTATAATTTACTTAATAGTGTTAGTAGTAACGACTCATGTTAGGGATATTATTAAATATAATAATCATAAATTCGCAAAATAATAATAGATTAATAAAAAAATAAAGGATCATCCAAAAATTACGTAAGATGTTTTTTTCTTCATTTTCATCCGTCCCCTTGCACCCACAAAACGCACTAAAACTTTTATAAACTCTGAAAACGAACATATATGTGACCGTCCGCGAAGAAAGTTACCTGATGCGTCAGAGCTGAATTTTACAGGTCGGGTGATTGAAGCAGAGTCCGCAAGCGAGCATTTAAGTAGTGGGGATGCGTCGCTAGGAGGCGCTAGCGAACATACATAAGTGCCCGCGAAATTTGAATTCAAATTAAGTGAAGTAATATTTTTAAAAGAAAATTATAAAACAGGAGTGTACAAAATATGAAACGTGGATTGCAGCTTGATGAAAATTAACTTCAAAGTCGTAAAGTATTATTGAAAATAAAAAATAAAGGTTTCTTAGAAATGAAAATTTTGAACAGCGGTGAACAATCTACGTGAGCTGCTGTTGGTCAAGACTTAGCTTCATACCAAATCTTGTGTTTCTTCTTCGATGATTCTTTCCAACTTTGCAGCTCATCTTTTTATTAGGATGTACTCAACGTTTCATATCTTGTTTCACTCCTTTTCTATGATTTTCTTTTAAAAACTATACTTTGCTTACTTTGAATATGAATTACGCGGTCGTTTATGTAAGTTCGGTGGCGCCTCCTAGCGAGCGGTGAACTCTCCAATTGAGAGTTCACTCTCAATTTGACTTATTACTTTAAACGTAATAAGTATCAGGTTGAGAATTTCTTTAAAGATTTTAATATTTCGTTGACATTTCATGTCTTTTGTGAAAAAGCTTTCTTCTTTTTTGGTTGAAAATTAATCTTTTTGACATCAAATTAATTCTTAAAACTAAAAATTCAACAATTCCATTTTTTGTCAAAAGTGCTTTTTTTAGAATTTTAATCTACTTTTATGAAGACTTCAAGGATCATATTTTTTCTTCAACATTCATTTTCTTAACTAAAAATTGGACTATTTCGTGAACAATTCATTTTTTTGTTTGAAATTTGTTTTAATTCTACAAAAAAGCTTTTAAAAAAAAATGGAATAATGAAATTTCAAGTTCTAAAAATTAATTTTTTGTCAGAGATTCATTTTCTATGAGGACTTCAGGGATCATATTTTTTCTTCAATATTCATTTCCTTACCTTAAAATCGGATCATTTCGTTAACAATTCATTTTAAAAAAAAGTTTAGTTCTACAAAAAAAGGGTTTTCGACAAAAATAGAATAGTTTAATTCTAAGTTCTAAGAACTAGTTTTTTGTCAAAGAGATTAACTTTTAGAACAGAAAATTAAAAAATTCCATTCTTTGACAAAAACCTTTTTTTTTGTAGGATTTTAAGCTACTTCTATGAAGATTTCAAGGATCATAGTTATTCATCAACATTCATTTTATAAACTGAAAATTGGATTATTTCGTTAAAAATTCAGTTTTTTTGTTTGAAATTTTTTTTAATTCTACAAAAAAGGGGTTTTCGGCAAGAAATGGAATAGTTTAATTTTAAGTTCTAAAAATAACATTCATTTCCTTAACTACAAATGGGAAAATTTCGTTATAAATTCACTTTTTCGCTTTAAATTTTTTGTTTCATTCTACAAAAAAGGGTTTTTGACCAAAAATAGAATAGTTGAATTTTAAGTTCTAAGAATTAGCTCTCTCTTAAATAGATTAATTTTCTATTAATTTTTTAAATGAAACTTCAACAAAATATGGAACTTGTACCAAAACCGATAAATTTTTTAATGCAACAAAAAAAATTAATAGAATAAGTATTTAAGTTTTTCCTGCAAATAAAATTTCAGTTTACATTTCAATAGGACCAAACAATTGCATAATTTCCAAGAAATATGAAATTTGTACCAAAACAGATCAATTTTTAAAGTCACACAAAAAAAATATTAAAGGAAAAACTATTTGAATTTCCCTCCAAATCAATTTTCAGTTGATTCACAAATATATACTTGGACGTTTCATACTTTATGTTAGTTTATACAACAAAATGCTCTAAGTATAAATTTCAATTGCAGTCACATTTATTTTCAAACAAATTATTACATATTTATGATTGTTTTAAATGTCGTCAAACGTATCGACAGGGTCTACGTAATTGTATAAGTTATGTTCGGATGCCAATACCATATATCACTTTTCATATAGTTATTCCTTTTCCTGCACTTTGTTCAAAAACAAATTTTTTTCCACTATTTAAAAGAATTTCCGTAGTTCATGTCTGTGTCAATATACGACTTTCTCGCGCGGTATCATGATTTCCACGATTTCCCCGTGACGTTCATGCGACCGTCAGATTTCCGAAAATTGGTCACCTGACGGTCTGCGCACATCTCAAATTGAAAATACAACCCTGCTCAAAATTTCGGATTCCGAAATTGGTCCGAAATTATACGAAATCAATCCGCTTTAAGATTTTTTTCCGATATATGTCCGATCTAATCTGAAAACTGTATGAAAACAGTCAGAAAT
>JAAAKG020132481.1:0-14494 GCA_010014905.2 Druon quercuslanigerum
ACTTTCAGCCGTAGGGACTCCTGAAGAATTTTCACCGTCGCTTCTTTCATCGCCATCTCCACGCCCTGCGCGAAGGGGCAACCGCGACATCCGCCGTCACCTTGAATTTTAATATGTTTATGCCCTAATCCTCGTTATTGTACTCTTCTTGTAACCAAAAAAAAAGTCATCGCCTTCCGGCGGTGGCCGGCGGAAGGGGAAGAAGAAGCCCGGAAACAAATTGAATCGGCCGTTTTCACCGCCACCATACAGAAGAAAACTGTCAAATTGAACCGGCAGTTTTCACTGCCACCCACATTGATGCATGGACGGCCTCACCGCCTGGCGCCGCTTTATGCAACCAAACGGGGCCCGCCGCACGTACCTCCCACCACCCACCAGCAGGCGGGGCGAGGCTCATAAATCGATGGCACGTTTGGACGCTTTTCTCGCGACGAACAACCGTACGCTCCCAGTCCGGGCCACATCAACTCCAGCGGCACCTGCAGCGCAGTGACGCGATCCAGCCGCACGACTCAACCCGGTCGTACAGCGTAACCGGTCGCACGACGCAACCCGGTCGCACGACGCAACCCGGCCGCACGACGCGACCCTTGCGCTCGACGCAACGCCGCCGCACAACGCAACCACCCCACGTGTCCTTGCCTTCCGGCCCGAAACCGGAACTTTTCGCCCCCCCCCCCCCCCACGCACTGTTACTAGCCCCCCATCACAGACTTAAGGGCGGGTGGAAAACAATATCATAATTATATATTTACCATTAGGCTGTCTTTCGATATTTTTGGTTTATAGATGTATGGTGATTAACATTTATTGATAAAAATCTTTATTAATGAGTTTTATTCCAACGTTAAAGCAAATATTAAAGTATGAAACTAGTTCTATTAATAATTCTACTTCTTTAGCTAGAATGAGTAAGAATAGTTTTAGTATTTTTATGCAAATAAATAAATCCATTTTTTTGAAAATGATATTTAGACTTGTCGCAATTATCATGAAACTATTAAGATGCCTTAAGAGCATTTTGTAAATTTCATTCAGAAACCTCAATATTAGCTTAATCGAGTTGAAATTAAACATTTCTTTTCACAATTATTTCTGAGACATAAAACAAGATTTATTAACACTCGATATACGACCTGCAATGATCAAGTGGAAAATTTAAAATAATATTGTCAAAACATCTCATTTTTCCAAAATATAAATGGATTAATGAATTTGTTAAGATTAAATAAGCATATTTATTCTACGTTTGTTGAGAAATTTCAATAAAATGTTCATAGATTTCAGATATGTGGACCTTATTTTTTTTAATTTGTCAATGCAACAAATAACTCGCTAAAATTGTGCAGAGTTGGCTAAGAATTTAACTTTACACGCCAAAAAAACCTGGTCAGTGGCAAATGCGCTTAGCCAACAAAAATTTGAAAAAAGTCAGGGAATTGTATTGCTCAAGGAAAAGTTAGGTATTTGAAAAAAAATGTTACAAAAGAATTTAAAACATGGAAATTTGCGGTAACGCTTATACAATATTCTTTTAATTACTTTAATGCCTTGTATTTATAGTTATCTTTTCTTGCACTTATTTTCTCCTGAAAATTGTCTTTTTAGCAATAAATTTGGTTAAAAATTGAACTATTTTTGTCGAAATCTTACTTTTTACTTAAAATTCATTTTTTGGTGAAAAAGTGAAATTCATAACAACTTTTCTTACGCCTTCTATGAATATAATGTTCTGTTTTAATAAAAAAAATATCTCTAAGGCAATTAAACATAATGCGTCAAATGCATGTTGGTTTATCAAGAAAATAAATAAAAGTAGATGATAATAATTTTATTTATATCAGTCAGATATAATAATTTGTCAATTTATTTAACTCGTTTTAAAATTGTTATATACCTACTCTTGTTATTAGAAAATATGTGATTCTCGAATTCTAAATTTTTTGCGCTTTTAATATTCGGAAATAGAGAACAAGGAAGTTAAATGTGCGTTTTACTGTCGTATATGCACACAATTTAATTTATGTGTTAGCATATTTTCAAATTTTAGGAAATTGCAATCTCATTGTTTTGGTCAAAGTGAGATCTGTTGAGCAATCTGTTTTTTCATTTATATAGGCTTTTTGACATAATTATTAACAGACCTAAATAAATTCAAATATTTTTAAAAAATATATTATTTCTTCAATATGCAATTACCAAATAATAATATTTAATAAAATAAATGAATGAAATGTTTTGAAAAATGCAAAGTTTTCATAATAAGTTGCACTGTTTGTCTTAGTTTTCATGTTTCCTTTTTATGTTTTTTTATGGTTTTTGAACAAATTTTCAAAAATTTTTCTCTTCCTAATAGAACACATATTTTCCCCCCTTTTTATTGAAAAAACTTCCCCTTTTTCAAATGCCTAGTTTTTAGCTCAAATATAATTTATGTTAATAGAACCCATTAAAAAATCAAAATTTTGTTAGTTAGAAGTAAACTCTTCTTTTTTAAAAATTAATATTTTTGGTTGAAACTTTAACCACTTGGACGAATGTTGAAAACTTTTTTTTCTTCATTTTTGAAAAATAATCTTTACGTTGTTTATTAAAAAATCATTTCCTTTCCTTCGAAAATAATTTTTGTTGTTAAAAAATGAATTACACAATTTTTTGCTGGAAATTAAAATATTTTGTTTAAAGCTTTTTGTTGTTGGTAAATTTAATTATTTTTGATTCAATTAAAAATCATTCATAATAAGAATATTACCCTCTATATTTATCCTTGATAATTATTTATTGGTTGATTGACCTTAATTCAAACAAAAAATACGTTAACTTTTATCTACGCGTGTAAATTTTCAATGAAGGAATATGTGTTACCAAAAAAATGGTTAAACCTTCTACCAACAACATAAATTTGAACTAAAAATAGGAATCATTGACACAAGTGGCTCAACCAAAGTTTTCAAACAAAATAGTTGAATACTCAAGCAAAGAATATTAATTTTTAATCAAACAGTTACATTTTTGTTTAAAAAGTATAAAATTTCTACTAAAATAAATGCATTTTTACATTAAAAAGACCAATTTAAAGAAATTTTTATTATTCATCCAAAAAAGGGGAAAAAGACTTTTATAATCAAAATTTGAGTTTCAGGCAAAAAGTACATTTTTTACGAAACAGTTAACATTTCAACCAAAGATGATGAATTGCATTTGTATGCAAGAAAGATACAATTTCCAATAAAACTGTTGAATTTTTTAATTAAACAGACAAATTTTTGAACAAATTGTTGAATTTTGGTCCAAAAAAGGTTTCAGATGACTTTCCAGTACCAAAATATGCATTTTAAGGAAAAAGTACATTTTGTAAGAAAAAATAAAAATTTTTAACCAAAGAAACAAACGACAATGTGATTGATAGTCTTATGTTATATAGTTAAAAACCTGTTGCTAAAAATAGTATTAAGTACTAGGTTGCGGAAAATGAATAGTAGATTCACATTTTTTTTAAATTCCTTAGAAACGGGTAATCCGAATACAAATGTTTACCACATAATTATTCTTCATGTCATGAAAATCTATTTGTTCAGAATCACAGTGCATTCAAATTAAAAAAAATGTCTTGCACATTTTCTCAGTTTTTTTATAATATTTCATTAACCGTGTTAGATGCTGAAAAGTATACATTTTTTGGGGTAAGACTAAACTTAGGCGCGAGCCTACCTTATCCCACGAGGAATCTGGCATTAACAGCAATTATACACGCGCGCAATAATGGTTTTCTCTGAGTAAAGATTGCTCTGAGTTTGAACCTAAATATGGTGACTGTACCACGGTCGGTAATATAGAAACCATAAGATACATACAGTGTTACCAAAGAGGGATAAGACCTAAGAGAATACCGATGTTTGATCATTGGAACTGTTACCGGCGATACTACCGTTAAAGAATAACCATAATTATAGCTATCATCAACACGAGTGTATTTATATTTCAGGTAGTTTAAAAATATAACAAGTTGAATAAAATTAAATGAAGTATGAATACAGACGCTTCATTATATTAAGTAATAATCTTTTAACTTTATACTTCAGTTTATTTTAATGAGTAACCCACTTAGTCGAAGAACCGATATATGGTCAGACACACTGCAACCTAAAGAGTCTGGCTATAAATATCACCTATGGTTAAGTTAATGATCATACTCCAGAAAGGTAAAGAGTAGAGATTTGCGATTGCCGATCACCGTGAACAGCGGCAGCCATTAGTCATCATGTTTCGCAGCAAGGATCGTGAGTATCAAATGACCGATAGTCTCAGTAGACGTAAATATTCTCCACCCGAGAAAATTTAAACCAGCACGTATTATGTAAAAACATGTTCTTACAGTTTTTACTTAAAACAAACTAAGCAATTCCGGCAACTTAGAAATTTTATAACAGTTTTACTACCACACATGTTGTGAAAGTTTTAATACTACACATGTTGTGACAATTTTACTGGTAAACTGCACGTGCTCACAAGTGGGGACGTAGAACTATATAAACACCGATTCTTCTCTATAAAAGAGTCTTCAGTCTCAAACGGTTATACTGTCCACTTCATCTACGTGTAACGAACCAGTTTGACAAAGGCGCGTACTATCAAAGTCAAATTCAAATCAATTACTGTGTTCGAGTCGAGTACTAAGTCCCGTCGGCTGAGACTGTCGGTCGTCGTTAACTGACTCTTTCTCGAGTAAAGTCCGCTGTCCTAAAATTCGTGATACGAACTTAAGTGTGGATTGGACAACCATCCGGTAGGATGTCGTTACTGCTCTACAACAAAAACGGGAGATACAATCAACAATGCAACTCTCTCTGTCTCGCCTTTTCTTAAAGAGAAAAGTATACGCAAGTTAATATTTTGTAACTATTTATCCATTCTATTATTTTATAATAAATTTATTGTTCACCTGTCCATCCTTTTTATTTTTAAACACTGTATATTAACACAGTTCTCATACAGCTGACAAGTGACAACGTACCCACAAAAAAATAAATTGCCAGGCCTTACCACCCTGACATAATCAGCACTCTAGTCTCTCTCTTTCCTATTTGTCATTAAACAAATCAAGTGTATCTAACCTATACTGCCTCTTTCTACTCAACGAAGGCAGTCGGTCGCGAAGTGATAGGTAAGCGTTTCCGAGCAGACCGTTTACGTACGTTTCAGCAACGCGTGTAATCAATTCATGATTGATAAATATGCAATAATGCATTATAATAATTAATATAGTTTCCTATACCTGTTATAAAAGGCAGATAGGGGAATTCATATCAAAATAACTCCTCGAGAAAACACATAGGTGAAATTGTACTAACTTTTGTAGTCAAGTTATAGCATTAGTTGTAGCAGTCTAACCACCAACGCTTTTTCTACTGAATGATGAACGCAACTGTCAGTCTGTAACCAAGCGTGATTATATTTAAACCTTTTACGTTAGTGACGCTAGAAGTGATACCGTCTATCCATTGCCGTATTTTTCTACGGTACGAACAAGGCAAATCGTTGGCAGTAATCTACGCGAATATAGTCAGACAATCCATTCGTTTGCAACAAAAATTATTTCATTTAAACTAATGGAAGCATAAATTCAATCTTTGAAAAGAAACTTACATTTCTATAATTATTCTATGAATTGAACATTTTGAATCTGTCCGACTATCCCTATTTATAGATACTCACTAGCATTTGAAAATAGACATCCCAAAGTAAATACAAACTTTTACAAAATGCCTAACGACTCAAATAAAACTCAATTTGGTGGGGATGTCAGCCGTACGCTTAGTGAGGCTATAATGACATCCATGGCAGAGTGTTTTGGTGTACAGCAAGGAGTTGTGCCAGCTAATTGTGAAAAGCCTTTGGAGGCTTCAAAAAATCGATTTTTTCGAGAATTTTTTTGGAAAAGAATGAAATATCCGATTAAAATGAAACTTCCAGGGTTTATTATAACATATTTCAACAGTCTTCTCAAATTTTTTTATTTAAATACAGATCATATTATGCCTAGTACAAGCATTTAGCCGAGGCGCCTCCACTATGCACTTGTCGTAAGGCGGGACAAATGCAGATTGCAATTTCCACCTAAAACAAAAAATCAGAAAAAAATGTTATTCTGCAATAGTGTAGCTTCTAGTTATACTACGGGAATAATAAGACGTCCTTATTCAGCAGGGACATCTAATTATCAGAATAAGTACATGCCACCCTATCAATATCCTTATATTCCATATAATCATTATCAAATACCAATTACTCCCGGGAAGGAATCTGCCACCCCGCTCTGAATCTCCTCTTCCTCCTAGCAAGGAAACTTTAAACTACAACTCCGCTCGCCGCACGGACGCAGCGATGGGCGAAGAGAAACAAGAGCGTCAGGCGAGCGTGCGAATCCTAAACATAAGCGTAAAATGTTCCGCACAAAGCTCAGTCGAGAATCTATAGTCGTAGAGTTTTTATCTTCAGAATTTTTTAAAAAGAAAGCCTTATTTTAGTTGACAACAAAGCCGATAGACCAAAAACTGCATTTTCATTTCTAAATGACTGCTATGAATATATTAGAATTCTAATGGGTTTGAAAAACTCTCCTGCAACGTTCCAACGTTTAATTGACCAAATTTTTTCAGGACTACAAGTAGTGGAATTATTTTTCTATCTTAACGACAAAGTGATTTACGCAGAAACATTAGGGAAATATGGAAAGAAGGTAAGGCGCTTGTTAAACAGATTAAAAAAAGCAAATCTTTCAATTCAACCAGAAAAAGTGAATTTCATCATAGAGACATTACAAGGCTTATATAATTAGCGGTGACGGGGTAAAACCAGACCTTGAGAAAATCGAAGCAGTAAAAAGGTTTCCTACGCCCAAAAATCCTAAAAATATAAAGCAATTCTTAGGTTTAGCAGGGCACTATAGGAGATTCATTAAAGATTTTGAATTAAGAACCAAACCTTTAACTAACCTTTTAAAGAAAGGGGAAACTTTTATGTTGGGCTTAGAAGAAGAAAGTTAAGAAATTAAATAATAAAAAAATTAAGACAGGCCTTGTGTGTAATTCCAATTTTACAACACGCTGAATTTCAGAAGCCCTTCACCACATCAGTAGATGCTTCAGGATACACGCAAGGTGCCGTGTTGAGTCAGGAAAAAGAAAAAATAGACCTTCCTATTTCATATTCCTACCATGTGCTGAGTAGTGCCGAGAGTAATTACTCTACTACGGAAAAAAAATGTTTGGCAGTTTTGTATGCAGTGCAACAATATCGATTCTATGTTTATGGAAAAGAATTCACACTAGTTAGTGACCATGAGCCGTTAAAATGGATAGATTCAGTAAAAAAAAGCTGGACAACGTTTAATTCGTTGATGATTACAGCTGAGAGACTATGAATACTCTTTCATGTATAAGCCCGGAAAATTAAACACTAATGCAGACGTTCTTTCTAGAAATTCCATTCTAAGCCGTTCTTCAGACGAAGGTGAGAAGGAAAGCAAAAAGAAGCCTGCCAGGTTACTGCCAGTACAGAAATGTTAAACCAAACAAAGCAATACACATCCCGCTAAACCCTTTGCTAAACTCACAAGCACCAATCCAAGGATAAAGCCTGCGGTTTTAACAAAAAAAGGACCATTAGCCGAAGTTGGCCAAAATAAGCCTTCTACTTCAAGAACACAACCTCCAATGATCAAAAAATCCAAAGATAACACTCACCTTTCTTCCAAAACTTTCAGTAGTTTAAATGAAAGTACTGTAGCTAAGTGGTTCCTTCGGCGTACGGGAGAAGAGGAAAGAAGGCAGCCAAAGCCTAATTACCGCGACTCAAGCACTGACTCGGAAGCTAACTTCGATGAAACCAATAAAACTAATCCCCCGATATTTAAAAAAACCGCAGCGCTTTAACTTGTTAAAAAATGCCTTTAGCAGAATACTTAGCTCATAAAATACCCCTGAGTGCACCTCCAAAAGCGCCAGGACAATCCCAGGAATTATTCGAAATCAAAGAAAAGGAGGAGCAAGCTGAGGAAGAAAAAGAAACCGACCTATTATAACCATAAGTCCACCACAGAGTGATAGTAAAGATAGTTTAACAGAAAAAGAGAGGACCGATGAATAGTCAGAAGAAATACACACACAAAATTCTGGACCAAAAGACACAAGAGGAATCAAAAAAGAGAATGTAAGAATGTACTCACCAAGTCACATACTAATCAGAAACATGACACTCACTAACATCCAGATCATAATACACGTAAAAACTTACACTACAAGACTAGGATAAAACCATCATATAAATAATGTGCTAATCGCATAGTCGCCTTATAGACAAAACATAATAAATTCACATTAGACTTCTATATATTTTAGGAATAGGTTAAGAAATAGAGAAATTGTAACTAAATTGAAATCATCGAGGACGAGCATTATTCTAAGGAGGAAGGACTGTTACATCCTGAAAATTATACATTTTTTGACGTAAGGCTAAAATTAGGCGCAAACTCACCTTATCCCTCGCGGAACCTGGTAGTAACACCAATTATACGCGCGCGCAATAACGGCTCTCTCTGATTTTAAACCTAACTAAGGTAACTGTACTATGGTCGATAATATAGATACCACAAGATTCATACAGTGTTACCAAAGAGGGATAAGACCTCAAATAATACCGATGCTTGATCATTGGAACTGTAACATCCGATACTACCATTAAAGAATAACCATGATTATAACTATCATCAATACGAGTGCATTTATCTTTCAGGTAGTATGAATACACACGCTTCTTTATATTAGGTTAGAATCATTTAAGTTTATACTTCAGTTCATTTAAATGAGTAACCCACTTAGTGGAAGAACTATATCAGTACAAATCTCCTTTTTAATGTTGAATTTAATATTTGTTTCTCTATTGGAATTAAATTTTATTCTTAGCCATCCTGAAAAATGGAGATCATTTCTATAAACTTATAATATCACCATTCATGATATGCATTAGTATTGAAACAAAAGTATTTTTACTGTCCTATTTTTATCATTAAAAAAAGAGACATAATATTAAAATAAAAATTATTATTAAACATTTTATTGCAACTTGTGTCGTTTCGCCATAAACATTATTTCTTTATATTCAATGTAGATGCAATTTAGGCAAAAAATCTTGACAAGAAAATGTTATTGTAGGTTATCACAAACTTGTAGATATTTTTTTGGTTAAAAAACTTTTATTTTTAATAATAGATTTAATGCTTTCACAATAATTCATTATAAAAAAAGGAAATATTTCGGGTTTGAATCATGTACAAAACTACAAAATTTTTCGAATTTTGCAAAATTCGTAGTTTTGTACACGATTGAAACCCGAAATATCTCCTTTATCAACTTTTGTCTTTTAATTTTGTTCGTCTCTTGTGTCGGTTTTGTACAATTTTTCTTTTAAGTTTAATTTTATTTTTTACGATTAAAATAATATCTAATTGTCCCATCGAAAAATGATTAATAAAAAATGTATGGATCTTTTTTTGGTGCACCACTTTAGTCTGTCAATTTTAGTTCGTACCTTGTGTCGTTTTTCGAAAAATTTAATTTTTTAATTTTTAATGTTTTTTGACGACTAAAAACAAAAACTATATCCTATCGAAAATTAATTTAATGACAAATTCATATCATGCGTTATTTGGCTGAAAACTTTCATTTATGTTTATTTTTTTGTATTTTGAAAATGTTATTACTCTGATAATTTTCATTTTATCGAAAAAGTTTTTTATTTAATAATTTATTTTATTCAAAGGATAAATTGTTCGAATTTCCGAGTACTACAAATAGCCGTACATAGAATTTTTAAATCTTGAAAAAAATAGTCTCAAATACCTTCTCATTAGTATGAGAATGTAAAAATAAATACAAGGCAATTAAATTACTAAGAAGAATATTATATTAGGGTTACCTTAAATCTTCATTTTGAAAACTCTCCCATTTTTACCTAGCCAATTTTTCACTTTCCCGGATCAATAATATTTAACGAACTATTCAAAAATCTTTGTCTTAGATCCATGACTTTTTCCTGACGAACACAATTCTCTGACTTTTTTCTCATTCACCAGGTATCTTTGACGCGTAAAGATAAATTTATGATAAGCATTCGAAAAATTACGTACATGAAGGAGGGACAACCCCCTACCGTAGCAATTCGTAAAAACATATCTTGAGCCCTCTACCCTTGAGCCATTACCCTTTGTACGTACCTCCCAAACAGATTATAAACCCTAAATTTGCAAAATGCAATACGAACTACTAATTTTGTTTAAAATAATTAATAAACGCTAATAAATGAGCGAAAATTAGGAGTTAGGTAAATATTATTGTAATTAATTTGCTTATTACTACCTCTTTCAGCCTACTGAAATGAATTCTCAAGCAAAGAAATACATTTTTAAACAAAGGGTTCCAGTTTAAACCAAAAAAAAAAGGAAATTTCAACCAAAAATATTTATTTTTCTACCAAAAAACCAGAATTTTCAACTAAAAAAAAAGTGGTTCCACTCTACAAAAGTAGTTAAATCTTCAATTTAAAAAAATCAATTTTCACACAAAAATCGACTTGTTGCATTGTAAACTACTTAAATTTAAGTTTCCAAAAAAAACGTTTGAATCCATACAGTTCTTCGAAATCCTTTATTCTCGTGGAATTTTTGAAAACTTCCTAAAACCTCTTATAATCTTGGCAATTAGTTAGGCATAGCTTCAAAATTTGAAGTTAATTCTTTTTTAAATCTTACTAGAAACATCTTAAAATCCTTGGAAATCATACAAAATCTTTGAAATTTCTGATAATCATTAAAACTATCTGAGTCCCTTTGAAGACATTATTGTATTTTGTTTACACTATTTTCCTGTGCGTTAATACCAGTTTAAAAATTGTAAATTTGAAAAATTTCGAAACTTATAAATAAAAAAAAAGAGTTTCAAACACATAAAATGACCACATGTTAGTTTTGCCGAATCCACAATATAATTTGTTCCCGAATTAAGAACTAATTCCTTTATTTGGTCAGATTTTTTTTCCTAATTTTTAATTTTATATTCGTGCTTGCCAGCTTCGATATTTTAATCGAAACTTGAATAAATGTTTTTTCTTATTTTATTTCTTGTCGAAAGGAAATAGCTTTGCAATTTCCAGTTAATAGTCAAAACACTTTCAAACTGAAACATCCGAATGGAAAAGTTTCAAATGTAAATGCATGAAACCTAAATCATAAGCTATATAGTTATTAATATTTTAATTCCATGGATTTTAAATACTAAAAATAAAAAATTGTATTTATTTTATTCAAAATTAAGATTTTTATATTCAGAAGAATGTAAATCTTGCAGATTCAAAATGAAACATTAAAAGTTCTTTCAGAAAAAGGGAAAGTTTAAGGGTGAATATTTGTTAATTAGATATCTTTAAAATAATAAACTCTAATTTCAACTGCAAAAAACTGAAATTTTTTTTTTGAAATTTGTAACACCTGATAATAATTGAAAATGTCTATATGAAAGATTCAAAAATTAATTGAATACTACCAAATCGAACCATTTCACCATATGACAAAGTCAGGCTTAAATTCTGGAAAATTTGAAAATTCCAAAAAAGCATTGAATCCTGAGCATTTTTAAAGAAGGTTTTTAATTTTTCGAGCCTCTTTAAATTAATCTATAAAGAAAACTAAACAATTTGCATTGAAAAAAACAGTGCAAGAACTAGGCATTGAAAACTATATTATTTTACGTTTCATATGTGATAATATTTTTAATGAATAAACTATACAATATAAAATCATAATAGTAGTAATATTTTTTAAATTATTTTTATATTATTAATTGGCAAAGCAATGTTTCCCGCGCACTGTCGAGCGAGTATAATGTTACTAGTAATATAATAATGTGAAACCAAAGAGCTGAATTCTCAAATAAAAAAATATATACGAATGTTGAACCACAAAACTGGACTTTTGATAAACGTGTTTTAATTTTAATATTTTTCGTTGAATATGAAAATTTTCATCGAAATAAATAAATCTTCAAAGAAATAGTTGATTTTGCAACCAAAAAATGTTTTTGCAGTCCACAAATGTATGAATTAGCTATTAAAATTCGTTGTAATGTATTAAATTCGAAATTTGTTGGAATCCCTTCAGACCTCCGGATATGTTTGAAAATCATTAAATTCTGGGTCAATTTTTTCAAAATTTAACAAAATCGATAAAAATCATTCAACCTTCCTTAAAGTTTTTCGAAATTCTACGTTAAGTAAATAAATTATCATTCAATTGTACACTCTTGTTTTTCATCAACTCTACCAATATTGTAACATTTTTTTATTCTGTACTGATTTTATTACAGTAATTTTTTGTAAAATTTTTTCTAGAATCGCGCAAATAACAATTAATAAAAGAAATTTATAATTCAAAACTATGTTTATAGTTATACATATAATCAACGTAAGGTTATTGTTTATACAAAGACACCAGCAAAACAGATTTTTGTTGATTTAAAGTTATTTTTACCTACGTGACAAATAATTAAAAGATGAAAAAATTGAAAAAGAACCAAGCAAGTTTCATAATTTTTTAAATAGTTTTTTAAAACTATTATCTTTTCATCGCTGTTTTTGTCTTACGTGTTAATTTTCTGTACAGAAATTCGAATTCAAATTAAAGTTCCAAAAATTTCGTATTTAATTAAACAAGTCTCAAATTTTGAATGATTATATTATTTTTATTTATATAGATTCAAACTTTTTAATTATTCAAATTTAAAATTTAACATTTTTCAGATAGTTTATTCAATATTTTATAATTCTGTTAAATACTTTTTATGAGACTTAGTTTCCAAATATATGACATTCTAATGAGTTTCATATAAGTTTCATTGCAGTCATCATCAGGCTTTCGTCAACTATAAAAAATATTTACGTTTACTATATATTGGCATTGTTACCAAAATCCCTTTAGAGAAATTTTTTGCGAAATTCAATCACTTTCAAATAAATTTCATTTTCGAGTTAATATTTATTTCTAGATATCTGATTTTCTAACGTGTATCATACAAAATCATATAATAATACACATTAGGGTGCCTTATAAAATTATTTATTTAGAAAATCACTTTTCAAAAATATCTTCATTCAGTGAGAATATAATCTCTTACTTTTGTCAGATTAAAAAAAAGCACCTCTCATGTGCTTTTGTGATAAAATCGAGATAAGAGGTCAACTTCATCCCCAAATATAATTAAATTATGAAATTTATAGGAAATATTGCTGATTTTAATAAAAAAACATTCTATTATTTTAGAATCAAAGCATTTCTCGTTCTAGATTTAAGAATCGATTTCTTCATTAATTAAAACATTAATACATTATTTTTTAAAGAAAGTCTGTGATACCATATTACATTCTCATCCACTGTTTTATATTTATTTGCACCATCAATCGTGTTTCGATTTAAGGTAAAAATAAAAGATAATAATTAGAAACCAAATTTTGAACTTAATTTACAATTAATGTTTGTTGAAAGCTAATTTTTTAAAATTGAAAAGTCTGCCATTAAATTTCTTCTTTAGAATTACTTTTTAACTGAAAATATAACTATTCTGTTTTCGGTTGGAACTTGATAGCTTTTAGGTTGAAATTTCAACTTCTAAATTTCTTACTAAGAATTTATCTTTATGGTTAGAAACTCAACTACTCGATTGTTATTTAAACTAATTTGTTAAGCATTTATTTTATATTGTTTTAAGATCCAAATCTTTGGTCCAAACTTAAATATATTTTCTGTAATTCACTGTTTTTTGTGTTGGAAATTAATCGTTTTTATTTGAAATTCAAGCAATTCGATTAAAAGTTTGTGTAATTTTTAAATTAACAGGATTGGTGAACATAAAAGGATGAATCCAAAGAACAAATTTGGACCACCACCATAGAGGTTCCCCATTGCAATTAAAAAAAAATTTGTTGTACAATCAACTACTTGGTTGCAAGTGAAACAAACTTATTCAAAAGTGATTTTAATAGTGAAGATGTATATATTTGTTTAAATATTTAACTATTTTATTAAAAATTCATTTTTTTGTTCATGATTAATTTTTTATTCTGGGACTTTCAATATTCCCTTTTTAGTTGAAAATCAACCATTTTTAGTTTAAAATTCTACTATTTGGTTAACTACTAACATTTTTGTTGAAAATTCATATTTTTGAATTAAAAAGTTACCTCTTCTTTATTCAAAATGTGTCCACTATGGGTTGACATGACTTCCATTCCTTACAATATATGCAAACGCATCTTAGTTTACTTATGCTATTACATATCCATTACTTACAATCTTTACGCTTCTAATGTAGGCGACTTCCGTTTCCTTATTCTTCCACTTTTTTGTCCTCCAATTTACCATTTTTTCACATGCATTCTTTCATTC
>JAAAKG020132482.1:0-14494 GCA_010014905.2 Druon quercuslanigerum
ATCAGAAAAATTTGTCTCGTGACAGCATTAATGTGTAGAGTTTAATGTGTAGAGTTTAATGTGTAGAGTTTAATGTGCTTTTCTTGAAAATTATTTACATAAACCTTTTTTATATTTTGACGTAGTTTTAGTACATATGTGAGGAGGCCCTTTAATAATGTACGTAATTTTTGAAAATTCGCTAAAACTTTTACCTGAAGATAATATTTTCAGTTATAAATTTTATTATTTCGTTGAAAATTTAACCTTTTTCAAAAAAACATAATCCTTTTGTTTAAAATTCATATTTTGTTGCTGATAAGTCAACTGAAATATTTTTAGGATAAGGACTATTTTTTCTGAAAATTTGTCTTTTTGATTCTACAGTTCACCTTTACAGTAGAAATATATCATATTTCTTGAATAAAAATGAAATTGCTTTGTTGCAAATTCAAATTTCTCTCGAAAATGTACTTTTTGTTTAAAATTCGTGTTTTTTTTGTTTAAAAGTTAATTGAAATCTTTTTAGATGAAAATTCAACTTTGTTTTGAAAATTTTTGTTTTTGAATTAAGAATTCAAAGGTTTTAGTAAAAATTTTATTTTTTACCAAAATGTAACCGATGGGTTGAAAATGAGTATCTTTTTAGAAATTCATACTTTTTGATTAAAAATTCTAGTAATTGATAAAAAATTGACTGATTTATTAAAAATTTTATTTTGGTGTTTTAAAGTGAACTGGAATCAACTTTGGATGACAATTTTAACCAATTTTTTTGAGTTTTTTTTTAATTTGTCTGTTTTAGAAGAAATTTCATCTTTCTGGAATAAAAATAAAACTGTTCATTTACAAGTTTAGCTCTTTTTTTGAAAGTTTGTCCTTTTGATTTAAAAATTCAACTGCTTAAGCAGAAATTACATTTTTTGATAAAAATGCCACTATTTGGTTGAAAATTCAATAATTAATTTGTGAAGGCATCCTTTTTGGTTAAAAATTCTGCATTTTTGTTGAAAATTCAGCTATTTTGTAGAAAACTCAATTTTTGTGTAAAATTTATATTCTGGCGTTGAAAAATAAACTGCAATATTTCATGGGTAAAAATTAAACTATTTTTTAATTTTTTAAACCTTTTTATTAAAAATTCATTTGTTTTACGGAAATTTTTATCTTTCTTCTCATCATTTATTTCGTAGAAACTTATTTTTTGTTGAGAAATTCATATTTCGATCTTGAAAACTCAACTGATATCTTTTTTTAATCAAAATTCAGCTATAAACAAAAAATTTTTTAATTCAAAATTTATCTATTTTGAGAAAAATTTTCATTTTTTTAAATATAAATGCAACCATTTGGTAGAAAATTTAACAATTTTGTTAAGATGACATTCTGTTTTGGTTAAAAATTCGTGTATTTATATTTTTAATTCAGTTTTTTCGTAAAGATTTTTTTCTTCTTTAAAAATTGATATTTTGATCTTAAAAAGCCAACTAAAATCTTTCTTAACAAAAAATTCCACTATTTTTTGAAAACTGATCTATCAGATTTTGAATTTTATCTGTTTTAGTAGAAATTTCTTCTATCTTGGACAAAAATTCAACAATTTGATAGAGCATTTGACAGTTTTATTAAAAATTCAAATTTTGTCTTGATAACTCAACAGGAATTTTTTATACTGAAAATTCAAATATTAAAATTTTTAAATTAAAAATTAATCAGTTTTAATTGAAATTTAATCTGTTTTTATATAAAAATGCAACTATTTGGCAGACAATTCAACAATTTTGTTAAAAAATCATTATTTTTGGTTAAAAATTCATCTTTTTGTATTGATAATTAATTTTTTCGTAAAAACTTATTTCTTCTTTAAAAATTCTTATTTTTGATTTTGAAATGTCAACTGAAATCTTTTTAAACAGAAAATGTCACTATTTTTTCTAAATAATATTTTTGATATAAAAATTCAACTGCTTCTGTACTTGGGTAAAGGTGGAACTACATTCTTAAAAATTTATTTCTTTGAAGGCTTATGTCTTTGATTGATAATGTAACTGTTTATTGGAAAAGCCTTTTTGGGTTTAAAATTAATTTTTTGACTGAAGAAGTAACTTTTCCATTTTTTAAGATTATTTGTATTTAGTTAAGAATTATCTTTTTTGGGAGTTATATTGGTATGTATTCCAAATCATGAAAAGTTAATATTTTCTTAAATTAATGACACACTTAGTAATGTTAGGAGTAATACCAGTAGAAAAATAAAATTAACACCTAAAACTAATAAAATATTTCCTGGTCAAAATCTAACACTCAAACTTCAATTACTTTTAATCCAGAGTATTTATTCATTTTCAACAAATTTTACAGCATAATTTACACTATAATAGATATCTAAAATCAACATTTTAAAAAACAATTTCGATCATAATAAACGCTAGTCAAATTTATTCTAACGAAATAATAGAATTTGGCTATGAGTCACGGTAAAAATAATATCCCTTGTTGGCAGAAGAGGTCCTGGTAGGCACAAGAGTGGGGGTTGAGATCCTGGTAGGCACAAGAGTGGGGGTTTAGGTGCTGAATAGCTACATGGTGCCGGATGTGATATTTCCAAAGCTGAAACAGATACGATAATATTAATTATTATTTAAATCATTATATCTCCCGTGGAGATATTTCGGAGTGGCCCTGGTCGGGACCAGATCAGGCAGAATCTGGCCCAGGCCGGGCAATCCAGTCAGGGCCAAACTAGAAAGGAAACGCCTAATACAATCAGGGCCAGACTGGGTTTTTCTATAAGGAAGGCCCGATTTGGCTCAAACCAGGCTCCTTATAATTTTTATTTATAAAAATATTATTTATTTAGTAAAAAAAAATGAATAACTAATTAAAAATATTATACTTTATTATTAAAATATTTGAAAACAATTATCAATGATTTTCCAGGGAGTTTAAAAGTCTTTATCCTCTTTCACTTCAACTATCCTCGTTACGCGTTAAACAATAAACATTATATAAACATTTTGAAAATAAATAGGCACTATCTGCTATCACTAAAATTTAAAATTATTATTTTTATTTTAGAATCTCGTTATTAAGAAAAATAAAACAATCAAGTAGTAATCAATTTTTTTTTAATAAATTTTTTGAAAGAAATATAGAATGTCACCAAAAAATGATTAAAAACAATATAACTTTATAGTTAAATAATAATGCCTGCAAGTTAAATTTAACTTACTTAACTTTAGATTAGTCACTGAATTAAATTTAATTGAATATTCACTTATAAAGAAGAAAAGTAGTTTTAAAATTAGGTAATTCTTATTTTCAAATTAGGAGTTATTCACAGTGGATGGTCTGATGTGGCTCCTGACTAGGACTACAACAGTAGCCATTATAAGGGCCACATTGAGCTAACCCGATCAGGGACACGTCGGGAATGGAGATCAAATTAGCCAATTTCTCCACGGGTTTCTAGAAAATCTAAAACTATAAAAAAAATGCTGGGTGTTATTTCTAAAATGCATTTAAATTTCTCAAGCGGAATAGTTGTACATTGAGTGCTTGAAAGTTTAAAAATTTCATTTTGAAAGCGTTCAAGGTTTATCCATTTAAAATTTTAAGGATCTAAACGTGAATCATTTGTAAGAACGGAATTTAAAAATATTTAACCTTTAAGTATGGTCGTGCGGTTGCACAGACCGCACCGTGCTACTGATGTTTGGGTCCCGCACCAACTGGTTTTGAAGATTGTTAATAATAAAAGTTCATACAAATTTTTTATTTCTTACTTATTGCGACCTTCTTTCATATATTAGAATAATTCGGATAAGATAAACTTCTTCATTTATTTAATTAGATATAAAATTAAATTTTTCTGAAGTTCTGTGGTTCGATTCCCAGTGGAGCGAAGTGAGCAGATCTTTTTTTAGAAAAATTCATTGAAAAAATTTGTTTAATTTATTTTTCATCTAGTCAGAAATGGCATGAAGTGTTTTCTATTATTTGAAGAGTTAACTTTATCGATAGTTTTTATTTCTAATTTCACGCATTGTGGCATGACATCTACATTGATCGATGGTAACTACCTCTGATGATAATACAGATTTCTTTAAATTACTCGCGTGATTAATGTAACACTGGCTTGAGATGCCGTTTATTTCTTAAAAAGGATTTTTCTCTTGATTTATTTAATAGCCTAATTGGAAAAGCACCCGACCGGAAATCAGAATTTCTGTGGTTAAATTTCCAGTGGTGCGAAGTGAGTAGATCTTTTTCCAGAAAAATGTAATTTTTAATATATTAAAAATTAAAAAAATTTGTATCTAGTGAAAAATGACGTTAAGTATTTTCTTTTATTTGAAGAGTTAACTTGGTAGTTAGTTTTGATTTCTAATTTCACGAATTGTGGAATTACATCTATAATGATCGATGGTAACTACCTCTGATGATAACACAGATTCCTTTAAATTTCTATTAATTATATATGAATTACGACCATACTTAAGGTTTAAAAATTAATTCTGAGAGAAGAAGATTTATTTCTACACTACTTACGTTGTCCGCACTTTTTTGAGCCGCAGAATTTCTTATTAGGCATTTCTCGATACCTCGAAGCATCAGTTGGTCCTTTGGCCTGAAAACATTTTTTTTGTCGCACTTTTGAGCAAAATAAAATATTAAAAAATTCTATATGAAAACATCTGTGTCCTCGAATTTGCTCGAACCACAAAACAATAAATAAATTAATTTTTGAAAAAATACGTAGCGTTATAAAAATAAAAATAAATATAGAATTAAAAAAATATACAAATAAAAATAAAATAAGAATAAAAATAAAAATAAAGAATCAAATGTGTATGTTACTTTCTTCAGAATCGTCCATATTAGGCAAATCGAGTAAAAAGTGAAAAAATTTCTTCAAAATTAGACATAATATAGAAATAATTTATTTCTTTTTAAATATCAACCCCATTCATTTTTTATAGGGACCCAAACAAACCCCATAAGGTAATAATTTGTTCTTAAGCGTGACTTTTTGGCGAGATAATTATGATTTTTTTAAAAACTAATTATTTATAATACATAAAGTATTACTTTCTATTTTTAATTAGCTGCTTAAATAAATTTTTTAGGCAATTTTTTATTGTCTTATGCCATAATTGATTAAATTGAACAGAAATAATTGTTTAAACATTTATCATTATTAATAACGATAATCTTTTATAATATTGCTAGAAAGTTAAACCACAATAATTGTTTTATATATTTGTTTAATTTGCCCTCAGAAAATATTTTTTTGTTTGACATATTGATCTTTTCTTTGGCTTTTTAGTCAAAAAAATAAATAATAGGAATTAAAACAAAAAGCTTCGCAGTAAATACTTAAATAAAAATTTATATTTAATGTGAAACAAATAGAAAATTTTAATAATATTTCAAATATCTGTGTTATTTCCGAAAAAATCGCACCTTTATAGAACTATTTAGAGCAAATATTATTAAAAATAATAAAAAATTATTTCAACAAATATGTTTCTTAACTAAAAAATAACTATTTCCTCACTTCAATTAAAAATTTGAAAATAAGTTTAGAAATTCGAAAAAAATCGCGAATTTTTATTAATTATCTAAGAGAAGATAGATAAAAACAATAATATATAATTTAAAAAAGTATGATTGTTAACTCGCAATAATTTTTACCTCACTAAGTAGACAGTAGACACAAATTTGAAATAGTCAGAAAAAACAGTCAGTATCTATTTATGGTTATAAACAAAATTAATTAGTTTAAACAATTACGTTTAATGAATATCATTTATTATTATCTCCTTCGGAGTGAAAACCTAAATATCTCTCCAGGTAAACATTTTTTCAAAAAGGGCAAGGTCGTTCTTGAAGTAACTTTTAACGAGGAATCCAGTGATGACCTTGCATTTCACCTTGAACTTGATCTTCAAAGTTATTTCAAGGTCAATTTTGTTTTTTTAAATTAAAACCCCTATTTTTGACCCTTCTTTCACTAATGACCTGAGAACATGTTTGGACGTAAAATTTCCCGCTCTTTCGATTGCCGTTGTCAAAAATAGGGGGTTCCAATTTAAAAAACCAAATTGACCTTGAAATAACCTTAGAGATCGATTTCAAGGTCAAATTCAAGGTCACCACTGGATTTCTCGTTAAAAGTTACTTCAAGAATGACATTGACCTTTTTGAAAAAATATTTACCAGGAGAGATATTCAGGTATATCGAGACTTTTTGAACACCCTGTATAGAATTACTAAAGAAGATAGTTATAAGCAATAATAAATTGTTAAATATTTTTGAGAAAAAATATTGTAATTATCTAGCGTTATTCAAAGAAAATATTATTAAAAAGTAATAATAAAATGTTGAAACAATTATTTTTATTAACTCAAATTAATACTTAATAACTCACAAATTAATAACTCAAAACTCGAGACATTTTTTTTTTATTGTTTTGGCGTTTACAAATGATTTTATTGTAATGAATTTCAAGAGAAAATTGAAAAAAGATCACAAAACGTTTTAAACTATTTCCTAAAATTTATAAAAAGTTTGTAAAATAATTTAAATATACAATTTTCCGAGGAAAAATGAACATAATATTTTGTTTCAAAAAATTAATTTTAAGAGATTATTTGAAAAGAAGAAATTGAAAGATTTTAAGGCAATTTTAAAAATTTTACAAAATAAAAAAAAATACAAGAAAAATTTAAATATTTTTTAAAGATGAGAAGGTTTAGAAGGTCTGACAAGATTAAAAAAATTTTATATTCGTCTGCAAATTTTAGATAAGTTTTTATTTAAAAAATGAACTTTAAGAAAAAATAATAAAAATAATAAAAAGATTTTAGAAGATTTTAAAGCAGAATGTTTTAATTTAATTATATAACAAAATAGAAACAAATAAAAATCGAGTAAATTCAAGAAATATTTGGTAGAATTAAAGAAATACAAAATGAATTTTAAACTTTAAAAGATTTTTAGAAATGTAAATTTTTTAGGATTTTAAAAATAAAATTTAGGAGCTTAAAAATAATTTTGAAACTTTTCATGAAAACAAATTTTATTAAAATTTCTGGCAAAATTGAGAAGATTATAAGCTAATTTTTTTTAAATTTTGAACGATATTTGAAAATTTTGAGAAAAATTTGAGTAAGATAAAAATATTTTTAGGAGTTTAAGATGTTTTAAACCGATTATAAATATTTAAAACCAGGAAACATTTTTGAAAATTTATTCAAAATTTCTTTATTTCTATTCAATTTTTTAAGTCCTAAACATCTTAAAAAAAAAGAATTAAATTTCTCATAATATTTTTTAAAATCCTATTCAATAAAAAAATCACTTTAAAATCTTCTAGTTTATTTTTTAACACGTCTGCAATATTAAAAATTTTTTTTTTAATTTTTTCAAGAACCTTTTTGAAATTATATTTAAACATATTAATTTTAAAACAAACTGTTAATACTTATTTTCTTTTTTTTAATTTTTAGAAGTTAAGTTCAACCTGGATTTATTATAATATCTCGAAAAAAAATTCTTTAGTTTAGTTTCTAACATTTTTAAATTCAGGATTTCATTTTTTGTCAATAAAAATCTGGTCGTTATTTAAGATTTAGGAAATTTAATAATTCAGTAATAATATATATTTACGGCAATTTCTTGATTCATTTGTGTATTTGTTATTTATGATTTTTTGTAAGTACTGAATTTCTCACTTAAGGGGCTGATATTTGAAAATTAATGATTTATTTGTATTTTATAGCTAATTAAGAAGAGAAATGTTACGTTTCCATTCCATTTACCTAATATTGATGACACTGAATTAAACTGATTCAAATTTTATTTTTTTCAACAACAAAAAATGTTTTTTGTGGATTCGAAAAAATTTTGAAAATTTAAAGAAAAAATTCGAATTCATCTTTGGACCACTATAATGAAGAATAACGAGCGATTTCTTATGTGCTTGAAGTTCTGAACATTCACATTAACAGATTTTTTTACTAATGACTTTGTTATCATGCATTTTTTAATGTAGCTCTAACAATATTTAAACTAAAAACCATTTACAACAAATTTTTTGCTTATGTGAATGTTCAGAACTAAAAGGTAAATTATTTCTTATACAATAACATTACATAATAGTAAAATTTTTAATAACATTTCTGAATAAAAAAGTAAAACTCACCTTATCATTTTTAATACTTTCATGTTTAGGATAATTATTTAATATGGTGCAAGCCGTGGTAGGAAGTAGTCCCGACTTAATCTGTTGGTTATGAGGTGTGGTGATGGTTCTGGCTGGTTCCTCCGGGATCCGCTGCCTGAATGGAGGATCTGATCCGAAGGGAACGGTAGCTCTCGAAGTTGATGATGGGCCGGTTTCGCTTTCGGTTTCCCAGGGTGGAAGCGGGGCTCGCACTGGCAGATGGTTGTTGTTGCTGCTCAGGTAGGCGTCCAGTCGTTCCATGGATTTTGGTTCACAGCCATAGCTGGTGAGTGGTTGCTGCTGGATCCTGGTGGCCTCGTCTTTCAATCTGATGACCTCTTCTTTTAGGACGCCGGAGGCGAGGGATTCTCGGAGAGCGGCCAAACGGCGGCGGATGCGAGTTCCTTTGCCGGGGCGATTACGATTTTTTCTTTTTCCGGCCATGGGAATTGGTAAAGGATTAGGAGAGGGAAAGAAAGTTAGGGTAAAGATAATAAGGGAGATTTGCAAAGCTGTGAAGAGGAAGACCGATCTCAGAAGAATAGGTAGATAAAGGGTTTAAGGAGCTACAAGGAGAGCGAACCAACCCTTTAAAAAAAAAAGGTAAGGTTTGCGCAGCCTTGTGAGAGGCAGACCGACTTAATAAAAAAATAAACAGAGAGCTGATAGCCACTGTAGGAGGAACAGAGAGGTGAGTAAAGAGAAACTGGAATAGATTTAATGGTTTGTACTCAAAGCTCATTAAAAAATGGTACAAATACCAGAGACAACGGAGGATGATTAGTCCTGTTCGTCGGTCGGAGGGAGAGTGCGTTCTTTCGGTCGAGCGCACCGTCTTTTATCCTCGCTCGGCGCGAGGCTGTCGGCCAGCGATTGGCGCGGAGCTCACGAGGGAGATGGAGGGGTATTCCGGCCGCCTCGGCGTCCCCTTCTCTCAGCGAACTTTCGCGTGCACCGCTCACATTTGAAACGCGCTGTAACGTACAGTGATCGCAAGTTTCGGTAAGTGCCGTAAAATAGCGCGCAACGTAGTAAGAATGATAGAAATTACAAATTTCTCTCAAAGTGTTTTATTTTAAGAAAAAAAATTATTTGTACAAACAATAAATACTTTTTACTGGAAAAAGTCCATTTTTCCTAAATCTTCTTAAATGATTTTAAAAACTAAATAATATTAATTGTTGATAAAAATTTTGTTTGATAAAACATATTAAATTATATAAACTTTGCCACAATTGCAATTAAATATTTAGGCGAAAAAGACTAATTTTGGACAAAAAAAGCTGAATTGTCGACAAAATAGATGACTTTAACAAAATAGTTGAGTTTGAAACCAAATATTACAATTTGCAAAAAATCATTGATTAAAAATAAATCATTGAATGTTCAACATACAAACATGCATTTACACTAAAGAAGACTAATTTTCTGTCCAAAAATAAGAATTTCGAATAAAAAATAAAAAGTCAAACCTTTTAAAAAACCTTGGACCTGTGTAACAATTTTTAATTTAATTAAAGAATGAAAATATTGATATATATTTAACGCGCAAAGCCAAAACTTTCGTCGATGAAATCCATGTTATTTATACTTTTTTAGAGTCTTCACACGCTACTTTTCCTCGTAGTTCCTCTTTTAGTTTATAAAATTTTGTTTTTTCAACCCATCATAATAACTCTTAAATTAAATAAAATTTAAAAGCTTTTAATTTTGCGAACAATAATTATTTGTATAAACAATAAATAGTTCTTGGAAGAGTTCAAATTAAACTCGAGATTAAACTAGGTACACTCCATTTTTTTTCTAAAATCTTCTTCAAAGATTCCTTTAAAAACTAATTATTATTAATTGTTGATTAAGATTTTGTTTAATAAAACACATTTAATTATATAAACTCTGCCACAATTAAAATTAAATATTTAGGTGAAAAAGACTAATTTTTGTCAAAACAGTTGAATTTTTGACGAAATAGATAACTTTAAAAAAATAGATGAGTTTGAAACCAAATATTACAATTTGCAAAATAATAAAATAAAATCATATATAATAATATATGAAATAAAATAAAAATATTGCAATTAGGCAAAGCCAAAACTTTCATCGATCAACACGACATACATTTGGTTATCGGAAAACCGTAAAAATGGAAAAATTTATATTTTTAAACTTTTTTAGACAGGGATGTTGATCGAAAAATAAAATCGAGGTTGAATAGGAAACATATTAGAAAACGTGAAAAGAAAAATATTTGGATTATAAAAGTAATCGAAATTATTTAAATATAAAGTATAGACAAGAGAAGATAGAAATAATTTCGAAACGTAAAATTCAGAAATAAATTAAAAATATAGAAAAGAGATGATAGAAATAAACATAATATGTAACAGGACTTAAAATTAAAAAAATAAAGAAAAGTTAGGGAAAAAATTGATTCCAAAAAGCTTAAGTTGGGCGTCACTGGCCAGGTATTCCTTAATCGGAGGCAAGAAAGAGAGAGAGAGAGCGAGAGTGAGAGAAGGAAGGCAGACGCTTGCCTCGGCCTGGCGCGTGATGGGTAAATCTTCCATCACAGCTGCCGCCAGGTGGGCTTTGCGACTCTCTTTCTTCCGAGTGTCGTGACTCAGAGGTCAAGTGAGGTCGTCAAAATGTCATTAGAAAGCAATTTTAACCTGGAAGGTTTTCCCAGCTTGGGTGTATGTTTTGTAAACACGAGCCTGAATTAATTCCTAGCAAATTACTTTATGATGGTTCTCAACTTTGGGAACGAAGTGAACTATATCAAAGAATTATTATTTATCAGGATATAATTAATTATATAGGTTTAAAAATATTTTTCTTTTAAAAAAAATGACATATGTTTCGTATCTATATTTTTATATCGTGAATATATTTTTAAAAAAAAGTAAATCGTGACCCTAAAAGAAAAGTGCTCAACAGTGGATTGAACGAAGATTAAATTTTAAGTGGCAAATGTTTTTCTTTTGCGAAATTTAATTAAATGATTATTTTTCTTGAATGTTTGAAAAAGAACAATACGCAATATTATTTTTCTATACTTTGAATAAGTCGTCTGGTAGCAGAATATAATAATATTATTTCAATCATAATAAAATAATAAATTTCTTGCACTTTTTTTAGTAAATTAAAAAAAAATTGATAACAGAAGTATTTTGCAAACGTCATACAATTATTATTTATCAAACATTTTCTCCTCTTTTAAAGCATAAAAAGTTAGTGTTTGTTGAAATTAATTAATATTTGAATAATAAGATATTTTCTGTATTTTTTTTCAATTTTTCTTGTCAACAAATATTGAAAAGTTTATATTTTCTCAATTTACTGCCATATTTAATTAATTCAGGGAATAATTTTTATTTTTTAAAGACATTAATAAATCGTTTAAACCATTATTGATGATTTGCTTCTAACTTTTGAAGAGAAAATTGGAGAAAATTTTAGTTGTTTATAATGAATTATATTACACATGTTATCATTTGGTAATTGTTCTTTAAAAAAGTTTACCTCATTGTGTTAACAATGATTATTTATTCAGGCAATTTAATTTAATATTTTTAATCATTATTTCTATTTTTATCTATATTATATATATCATATTATTTAATGAAAAGGAAATATACTTTTCGAGCATTTGACAAAAGATGAATTTCCTCTAAAAAAATAACAGATTTTTGAATAAATATTTTTTTACATGTTAAGAAACGAATTCTTAACATAAAAATATAATTGTTAAATTTGCTAAAAAAAAAATTATTGAAAAAAAGATTGCAACTTAAATGATAAAGCTTCGACTAAAAACAAAATTTTAGCCCAACAAATGAATTTTCAACTAAAAAAATTAATTTTCTACCATAAACAAAATATACTTAAATTTTCAATCAAAAAGAAAACGAACTTTTAACATAAAAGTTCAATTTTTAAGAACAGAAATTAATTTTCACCAAAAATATAAAACAGATAAATTTTCAACTAAAAATTGAATAATTAAATTTTTAGTAAAAAACTTAATTTTCAATAATGTCAAAATAAACTTTCAACGAAAATGATGAATCTTCAACTAAAAAAAATTAATTTTTATCCCAACAAATGAAGTTTCAATTTAAAAAATTAATTTTCTATCAAAAACAAAATATACTTATACCAAAATCACCGAAATATACCGAAAATAGAAAAATGAAATTTTCAACCAAAGAGTATGAATTTTTAACAAAATAATTCAATTTTCAACCTTAAAGGTAAAATTAAAATTTAATTTTTAATCAAGTATTTGAATTTTTCAAAGAATTTTTAACCAAAACGATAACTTAGTCACCAAGAAACTTAAATATTCTCCCACTAATTCGAATTTTCAATAAAATACAGTAATTTTAAATCAAACATTTGAATTTTCCACTTAAGAAGATAAATTTTGAATAAAAAATGTACAAGGTAAATTTGCAGTTAAAACTGTTAATATTCAACTAGAAAACATCATTCTTAATCAAATAATTAAATTTTTAACAAAAAAAGCTTTGTCAACTAAAATGATAAATCATCAATCAAATAAATGAACTTTTAACAAAGTTCCAACTAAGTAGTTGAATTTTCAACCAAAAAGGATGAATTCTCAACGACAGACGTGATAATTTATATTTCAACCAAAAATTATTTTAAATTAAAAAAAAAATAGTTGAATTCAACCAAAAACGATGAATTTTTAACAAATTAGTTTAAATCCTCAACCGAAAGAGATCAATTTGCAACTAAATAGCAACTCTGTAATTTAAAAAAGTATATCTTTATTTCTCTCTAGAATGTTTTTGCAAAAATATATGTAGTAATTATAATATATATTTGTTTATACAAAAAAGACTTTAAAATGCCTTAAATGCTCTATCAATTCTCGGGCATTTAAGAACTCTACTCACAAGTGGTTTTTTTCTATCTCCGTCTCTCTCATTATTCTATTTTTATCAGTATTTCTAATTACACTGCGCGAATCAAAACTCGATTTGGACATTTTTGACTAATCACTTATATGGTGAAATGACACTGTCACAATATAACAAAAGTTTTTTTTATGTAAATGATTTTCAAGGAAACCAAATTTTTAATCGAGAATTAAGAGAATTTTTATTTTTTGATTCAAAAAGGAACCTTCTCATCTGAAATCGCGGAGAAACTGGCACTTTTTCTTGAGTTACACAATCTCAGTGATATGAAAAATAGAATTTTTGAAGAGAGGTCAAAGCTGTAAAATCCGATAACGTCGCACTGATTAAACTGGTACCTAGAGACCGCATGTTTTCAAAATTCTGTTAGTTCCACTTTGTTTAAAAAACCAGTTGATATATTCTGGAAAATAAATTCTCAAAGAGATTTATTATATATGTCTTTGCTTTTTAATTTTAGTAGTAACTAGTTATTGTTGGAAACTAATAGAATTTTGTCAACATATTCCTTTTTAAATCACAAAATAAACATTGATGTAATACTTAATTTAAAGTAGTTTTCCTCATTATTGCCCTGCAAGAGCATTTAAAAATTTTCAAAAATTGAGTTTCAACCAAAATTAGAATAGTTAAAATGTTAGAAAAATGAATGTCCAACCAGAAAAAAAACAAGAATTTAAAACAAATTAGCTTTTTTCTAGCAGAAAAAAAAATTTTTTCAAACGAAAATAGCAGTATTAATTTTTCAGTTAAATCAATCGATTTTGAACAAAATCGAAAAAGGATTCTTAACAGAATTATTCAATTTTAGACTAAAAAGATGAATTTACTAACAAAAAAGATACAGTTTCATTAAATATATAAATTTCCAACGGTGAGAGGTTCGTTTTTGGTTGACTCTTTCCCTTTTTCTCCCTCTTTTTTCTTTTCTATTGATATTTATGTCTCTAATGAGCCGGAACGTGAGATAGTTTAGAAATCTGTTTTTTAATGATTGAATCTTTTTCATGCTCTTTCGCATAAAATTATTCTTCAAAAATTGATTATTCTCCAATCTCAAAATACAAAATTTTAAACAGAGGCACTTAACAAGTGATTTTTTCCCAATCTATAGGTTTTGCTTATAAATATTTTATGATTTCTTTTAATTTAGTTGTGAATGTTACCTTAGTTTTCATGGAAGAAATCTTTTTACTTAATTTTTATATTGATAAAATATTAAAAATTGAAATTAATTTTTAAAAAAATATTTTAATGCTAGAAATTTTTAGAAATGTATTATGTTTGGATTATTAATTTTTAATATTGTTGATAATATAATAATCTAAATACATT
>JAAAKG020132483.1:0-14493 GCA_010014905.2 Druon quercuslanigerum
AAATTCTGAAAAGTTTGGGAAATCCTGAAAATGTGGGGAAATTATTAAAGTGTCGGGAAATCCCGAAAATTTCGGGACATCCTGAAATGTCGGGAAATCCCGAAAATGTCGGGAAAGTGCCTTTCCCGTCCCGAAGCTTTTCCTGACCCATCCCGACATCGGGATTCCCGAAAAGTCGGGATCCCGCACACCCCTAGTTAAAGTCTATTCTGTAAATATAAGTTAAATAATAAATTATTTAGTTGAAAATTCCACCGACTTTTCATAAATTCGTCGTTTTGGATAGGTAGATAATTTTTGTTGTTGACAATTCATCATTTTTTTTTAAATGAACTTTTTTGTTTTAGGTGTCACTTTGTGAATAACAAATTTAACCGTTTTCAACCTAATTATTTTTTTTCTAGAGAATTAAACAATGTAATTAAAAATTAAAATCTTTTTTTAAGTATAATCTTATTGTTTAAAAACTCTATCATCAGGTTGGAAATTGAACTGCTTTCTAGAAAACTCATCTTCGCTGGTGGAAAAATTCAACTATTCAGTTAAAGATTTGTTCTGTTTTTTGACAATTAATTTTTTTCTTTAAAAATTGAACCTTTTTATTAAACATTATTATACTTGATTGGAAATTAATTTTTACCAGAAAATTTAACTACTTAATTTTTTGTTTAAAATAGGTATTTTTTAAAAACTAATCTTTTTGATTAAAAATACTTTTCTCCAGTTAAAAATTTATTCGATTTTTCATGAAAAATTTATGTTTCTTGTTTAAAATTTGTCTTTGATTTTCTTTGTTGAAAACTTATCGGTCGGGTTAAAAATTGATTTATTATGTTAAAAACTCATTTAGTTTGGTTAAAAATAATTTTGCAACTAAAAATGTAACCATTGTATTTAAAGTTCATATTGTTTGTTTGAAATTGCATTTACTTTGTTTAAGATTGATTATTTCAGATAAAAATTCATCTCTTCTGTTAAAACTTTGTTTTTATTGGTTGAAAATTAATTTTTTTATAATGAAAATTTGGCTATTAAATTTTTGAGCTGAAACCTATTCTGTAGTTATAAGTTGAAGAATAAATTATTTGGTGAAAAATTCCACCGACTTCTCATAAATGCGTCATTTTAGATAGGAAGATAACTTTTGTTGTTAGAAATTCATCATTTTGTTTAGAAAAATTAACTTTTTGGTTTAAGGTGTCACTTTGCGATTAATAAATTTGACAGTTTTCCACCAAATTATTCTTTTTGCTTAAGATTTATGTAAACAATGTAATTAAAAATTAAAAGGTTTTTTATTCAATCATAATCTTTTTGTGTAAAAACTATCATTCGGTTACAATTTTTACCGCTATTTGGAAAACTCATCTTCTCAGGTGGAAATATTCAACTGTTTCGTTAAAGATTTTTTCTGTTTTTTGAAAATTTATTTGTTCCTTTAAAAATTGAACCTTTATATTAAACATTATTATACTTGATTGGAAATTAAATTTTTACCAGAAAATTTAACTACTTCATTTATTGTTTAAAATAAGTATTATTTTCTTCATTAAGAATTTATCGTTTGGGTTAAAAATTGATTTATTTTGTTAAAAAAGGATTTAGTTAATGTAGCCATAGTATTTTAAGTTGAGACTCCTTTTTTAGTTTAGAATTTAGTTAAAAAATTGTATTTGAAAATGATATAACTACGAACTGAAATATATGTAGATTTAGCTACTGTTTTTTTTTTTCAACATTTTTTTTGCATAAGATCCTCCAATCGATACTGTGTTATTACCAAAAGTCATTAAGATAAATTTAAAGACAAAACTTTTTTCTGCAATAAAATTATGCTTTTTCTATGTATAAGGTTGCTTTCATACTTGAAAGAAAAACAAGAAGAAAAATGTATAAAGGTCAGGAAAAAGGAATAGTTGTTTAGGAAAAGTCAGAAAATTTCATGATTAGTATTTTGTAGAGACTCTGATTTGAAAGTAAGAAATTTGAAATTAAACTGGAAAGGGGACATTTTTAACTCAATTTTATTCGCATTCTTATATTAGCATGTTACATCGATTCAATATCTAATTTCCGGAACACATGTTTATTGGGCGCTAAAGGAGGAATGTGTGTGAAAAGTTTTCTTTAAATTCAATAACTTTTCCGGGCGTGGGAGCCTATAAAGTCCTGAAGATGGAAGCTTATGACAGCTTTCGTATTCAAAGGTGAATGCGTAAGAAAGATTTCTCGTCATGTGCTTTGCATTTCCTGTCACGTAACCATCCAGATCGACAAAGTCCATCTCGCTGGTCTTTCACTGAAAGTCGATCTCCCTTGGAAAGTGCTTGTATCACATATATTAAATTCTATTGTTGATTCTTTTTGTAGGAAAAAGGAAGAAAAAAAACATTTGAATTTTACTCGAGCCGCATACAAGGAAA
Organism: Druon quercuslanigerum; assembly: GCA_010014905.2. Classification (NCBI taxonomy): domain Eukaryota; kingdom Metazoa; phylum Arthropoda; class Insecta; order Hymenoptera; family Cynipidae; genus Druon; species Druon quercuslanigerum. Next base: position 2,424 of record JAAAKG020132483.1, read on the forward strand.
AATCTGAAAATCAGGGAATTTGGTTGGTTAGTGAAAGTCGTGGAGAAGTAAGGAATTTTCTGTATGAATCCATTTATGTACCTGCCAGGAATAATAAACAAAAAATATATTGAATAAATTTTGAAATTTATTAATTCTTTTTTTAAATATTCTATATTAAAATATCTATATTCCCTTCTTTAAAAAAAAGAATTTCTGCTTCTCTCCTGTTTTCAAGAAACTAACCCCATTTCTCGATTGAAGATTGATTGATTTATGGAAGTAATACAAATACTTTTGATTGAAAGTTAATTCTTTTTGGTTATTATATTTTTGAGTTAGAGTTGATATCGATTGATTAAAAATTGCATTATGTGGTAAGAATTTAATCCTATTGTAATTTATTTTGTTTGGTCCAAAAATAAACTCCTTTGTTGAAAATTTGTCTTTTTGTGTTGACAAGTCAACTATTTTAATAGACAATTTTTAAAGTTTGTAAAAAGTTGAATATTCAACTGCATGGATGAAAGTTAAACTAGTTTGTTAAATATGCGTTGAGTTTATTAAAAAATTATCATTTTAGTCAAAAATTAATATCTTTGGAAGAAATTTCGTTTTTTTGTATGGAAAAGCAATTTTTTTATCTAAAAATTTAAAAATTCAATTTTTGGTTTAAAAGTTTTTTTTCATTAGTTGGAAATCCAAACATGTCGTTAAAAATTCAAATTCTAAGGTGAAAATTGGTCTTTTTCGGTAAAAAATGATCGTACATAAAATTTCATTTTTGTACGTAAAAATTCTGCTATTCGGAAAAAAGTTTAAAGCTTTTTGTTGAATGTTTTTCTTGTACTACGGGTCGAAAGTTGAACTATTTTATTAAACATTCGTATTTTTACTGAAAAATTCTAATTCTTACTTTAAAATAATACTCTGTTGGGTTTATTTTTTGATCTTCTTCGTTTGAAAAATGGATTACTTGTTTTAAATTTAAACTATTCCGTTAAAATTTGTAATATTGACTTCAAAATTCAATTATTTTGCATAGATTAGATCTTTTTGTCAAAAATTAAGTTCTTTGCTGAGAATTCAACTTTTTCATAGAAAATTTCTCTTTTTTGATAAAAATATAAACTATTAGATTTTAAATTCGACCATTTTGTTCAAAATCAACTGTTTTCGATTGAAAGTTCATCTTTGCAGGTTGAAAACTATTTTCGTTTTAAAATTGTATCATTTGGAAGAAAATTTATCTTTGCCGATTGAAAATTCAACTATCAGGTAACAAGTTTAACAACATGTTTTAAAAATTTATCTGTTTGGCTTTTCATTTAAAATTTTTGAATAATGGTGCAACTTTCTTCAATCAAATTTATATTTTTGCGTAAAAAGTTAAATTAATTAGGTAAAAATTTAACTGTTATTGCAAATTCAACCATTTCGTTGGAAAATTCGCCTATCGTGATTTGAAGTTAAAATATTTTATTCAAAGACACATGTTTGCTCAAAGTTTCGTGTTTTTGGGTTCAGAATCTAACTATTTGCTCGGGAATAAAACTGGATTTTTTTAAAGAGTTCGACAATTTGGATACAAATGCAGATATTTTTTTAAATTTAATTATTTGGTCGAAAATATAACTTTTTTGTTAGAAATTTAACTATTTTGTTAAAACTGTAATATATTCCGACTGAAAATCTTATTAATTTAAAACATTTGTTTATCTATCCCCGTTACTTTTGTGTAACAAAATTTATCCGCCTATTTTCTTAAAAAATCGACATATTTTATAGGAATCTTTCTTATCATCCGAGATAATTACCATCGATCAGTGCAGATATGTTATTGACCACCGTGAAAACAGAAATAAACCAATCAATCAAGTCAACTCTTCAAATAACAGAAAACACTTACCGTCATTTTTGGACTAGATGGAAAATAAATGTATAAATTTTTAAATGAATTGTTTTTTCTTAAAAAGATCTACTTCCGTGCGTATATTTGTTTAAAAAGAGTCTTTGTTCGATCTCTCTAATAGTACAATGGTAAAGCACCCGACCTACAATCGGAAGTTCTGTGGTTTTTTTCTCAGTGGAGCGACGATAGTAGATCTTTTTTCATAAAAAATTAAATTTAAAAATCACCCTATTTCACATGTTTTAAGAGAATTTTGAGCTTGGATGTCTGTAAACATCAATGATCAACGATAATGAAAAACTGATCACGGAAAAATCAGACAAAAGATGGAAAACTTTGAAAATGAAATTTTGTGACCACCCTGTATCGTACGCTTGCAGCATTTCAAATCGAGAAATTTGGAATCCTTCATAATTCAAAATTGATTTGTCCCTACGATATTCAGTGTAATTACATGATTCCAGATAGCACCTTAATTAGTATGCGCAACCACGAAAGTTGTGGATAGCAGACGTCAGTCGTTGTATAGTCACTGAATTGAAGCGTTAATAGCGTTTCTGCGTGCCCGTTGATTCCCTTGGGTCGTGTCTAGTACACCAATCGTGTTTGACTATTGGCGAGCAATGCCACGATCAAAGGGAGTTTATTAAAATAGTGTGAAGCTGTTTGCCTGGGATAATGCACTGAATATAACGGCATGTGTAACAAGGCGAGTACACCAAAAGCAAACCTCTGCTTTCAAAACCAACTCTGCTGTAATTGACCTACATTTTGCTCACCCTCATGTAATTTCATTCTGAGCAAAGCGTGTCAAAAACCCGTGTCAAATTTCATTATTCGCGTTTTACATACATCATTTAACTTTAAATTTATTTGGTATATGTTATTTTGAAAAAAATGTAAGGTCCTATTTAAAAACGTCCTACTCGTTCCCTTGCTGTCAACCCTAATTTTTTCAGTTATTTCTTCCCCTTACTTTTTCTCCTCACAACCTTTTAAAATGCACCTCGTAATTCCTATCACACGTTTCCTTTATCTCTTCTGCCACCTAGCAACTCCCAACCTTTTCAACCCCTTCTCCACCCCTCAAAATACTCATCTCTCCCTCTTTTTCTAATTCCTCTTCCCCTTTCCTTCAGTTTATCTTGCATTGACCTCTCCTCACCCTATCCATTATATCATCCCTAAACCCTTTTTTTCCTCTCGCCACACATTTACCTTACCCCAACTGACTGGACATATAAGGGTTTCTACCGGGGGCTGCGAAAATCTAAAAACTATTTTTTCAATTCGAGAGAAATCAGGAATTAATGTTCTGTCGAACCCTAAGGCAGATATCACATAAGTTTTAGAAATATCCTAAATCATCTGAAATTGTGCATTTGAACATAATTTTCTTCTTTTCCACTATTTTCTACAAAGATTTTTTTATTATATACCAATTTCAAAATGTTTTCTAATCGAACGCCGATATTTTCTATAAACAGAAGAAATAAAGAGACTTTTCATGAAAATATGGGAATAAATCCTTTTAATGAAATAATTGCTTATACTATGATTAATTCAATTTGAAACACCTTATGTTGAATCCTCGAACTAAAAAAAAAGAATTTTCCAACCAAAAATAATAATTTTCTAGCAGAAAAGACGAAGTTTTAACGAAAATGAGGAATCTTCGAGCAAAAAATAAATTCCTGACAAAGTAGTCCTACTTTTAATTAAGTAGTTTAATGTTTAATTGAAAATAACGTATTCTCAACAAAAAATATAATATTAATATTTTAAGAAGCAAAGAAACATTATTTAAAATATAGAAATGGTTAAATTAATCGGAAATTATAATTTTTCAAACAAAAAAAATTTGATTGTTCAACCACATTGTTGATTTTTCCAGAAGAATGAATTTTTAACGCCAAAAATAGTTCAATTGGCAGCCAAAGAGAACATTTTTTAAATAAAAATATAAATCTGAAGCTAAAACAAACGATTTTTTGACAATATAGATACATTTTCAACAAAAGAAAAGAATTTTCAACAAAAGAAAAAAATTTTCAAAGAAATTTATTAATCTTCAACGAAATAAAAAATTCATTTTCAAGTGAAAAAGATGATTTTTTAAAGAAAAATATAAAAATTTCAAAAAATTAATAAAATTTTTAACAATGAAATATTAAGTCTTAGCAAAAATGGTAATACTTTATAATTCAAATAAAAATAATTTTATTTTGAAGTTAAAATACTTGAGTTCATAAAAAATATAACTTTTTCAACAAAGGCTCTGATTTCTCAATGAAATTCTCGATTTTTTAAACCAAACTGGCCAATTTTCTGAAAAGCAGTTAAACTTTCAATCAAAAAATATGAATTTTTAAAAAATAAAGTTAATTTTTTAAGTAAATAGTTGAATTTTCTACCAAAAGCGAATTTTTTAACAAAATTGATAAATTTTCAACAAACTCAATGAACACTTCACTGAATAATTAAATTTTTAATTAAATAAATAAAGATGAATTTTCAACCAAAAAAAAGTAGACTTTTCAACAAAATATACAGAACTTATAGCATTTTTAACCAAGAAAGATTTCTGTTAAATTCTCAACACCAAAATTTGGTGTTTCAAAAAAAAGTTGATTTTAAACCAAATAGTTGAAATTTATACGACACTAAATGAATTATCAAGCTCAAAATATGAAATTTTAACAAAAAACGTTTATTTTGAATAAAAAAGGATATCTTTTTTAACAAAAAAGTTAATTTTAAATGAAGTAGTCGAATTTTTAACCGAAAAAGATTTTAATATTTGGTAAAATTTAGTTGCATTCAACCAAAAAGATAAATGTCCAACAAAACAATTTAATTTTCTACTAAAAAGCTAGGAAGACGATTTTTTTAGAAGTCTGTTGAATTTTCAAAAAAAAGTTTACCGAAATAGTTAAACTTTAAAGCTAAAAATATTGTACCTTTTCAAAGACATTAAAATTTTCAACAAAAAAATAAATTATAAATAAAAAAGATGAATTTTCGATCAAAAAGGACAATTTTTTTTAAAGTTAACTTTCAATGAAAAACATCATTTTTAAAACAAAATAGTATAAGTTTTAACACGCAAAGATTAATTTTGACAACAAATGTCATTATTGAATAGGAAAGATGCTTTTTCTTCCAAACCAGATGAATTTTCAATGCAAAATTACGAATTTTGTACGAAAAAAGAAGACTTATACAACAAAGTAGTTAAACTTTTAACTTGCAAATATGAATTTTCGCGATAAACAGACGAATCTTTTTCGAAGACAGTTTATTTTTTAAGAAGAAAGTTTCTTTTTAAATAAGAAAGATGACTTTCTGGCCAAAAAGATAAATTTTCAGTACAAACCGTCGAATTTTTTATTAATATCAAATGCATTTCTGACGAAAAAGATAATTTTTAACAAAAAATTAATTTTTTAATAATAAATATAACTTTTTGTCTAAAAAAAGATGAATACTCAATCCTTAAAGACGAATTTTCTATTAAAAAAGTTTAATTTCTGATGAAACATATTAATTTGATCAAAAAGTTCATTTTTAAATCCATATTATGACTTTGGTCCAAAGAATTTTAATTTCTCAGTCCAAAAGGACGAATTTTCTATTAAACAATTTCAATTCCTGACGAAAAAAATTAAATTTATCAAAAGGTTCATTTTTTATCAGAATAATGACTTTTTAAACAAAAAATTTTATTTTTTTAATCCAAAAGGACGGCTTTCCTATCCAAAGCAGTTTAATTTCCGACAAAAAGATTAATTACAACAAAAATGTCATTTTCAAATAAGAAAGATGCATTTTTATTTCAAAAAATAAGAAAAATGGGCTATTATAATAATTTAACACGAGCTAATGAACCGAAAGTTATAATTGCATACAATTGTATCAGATCACAAATATCAACACAAATGATGTGGACGACAATGCTAACGAAACAGAACGGATATCGAGCAAAAGACCTTTTGCGCATGATCAGAGCAAACTCTTTCGTGCGAGATCGATTGAGATCAATTTCCCGAGTTCCACCGACTTCCGGCGAAGTACGGGAGAATGCTCAGAGACTACCAAAGACTTTGAAAGACTTCTGCTGACGACTTCTGACGACTATAGGGACATTGTTGTCGAGGCCTGTTATTTTCTCTCAGTAAATATATATTTCAAGTCAAATTTATATGAATGAAGTTTTATTTTCTACTCAAAATATTTGCTTCCAGTCTTTACTTTTCCAATTTTCGTGAACCGAAGTATTAGGGATGTTATTAAAAGAAATAATCAGGTCTACAATCAAATCCTTCAGATTTTTTTCGTTGGATTCTAAACATTAAGTACAGATTTTTGAAGAGGTTAAAGGTTTTTGCAATTAAGAAAACCTTTTTTGAAAATACATAAACAATCTTGTATTTCCTTCTGTATCTAACCATTTCTTTTTTCTGTTTCAGGTGAGTATTGGTGTTGCTGACGCAATTACAGCGTATTCGGTACGCAATTACGTGTTGTTACCGATTAGCTCGTTTGTGCCGGATATTGGAAAGGAGCGACAACGGCATAGTACGTAGAGAGAATCTGTTTTCCGCAAACTTCCGTCTTTTCTACTGAAATATTTTTGTCTTGCATCAAAAATTATCTAAGTGCTCGTATTTTCATCGCAAGGAAATTTTTCTTAAATAATTCGCACGCGTGACATTAACCGTGATGCGAGAGTTTTTTAACTCCTTGTTAGATCAGGCTGTAACGTTCCTAGGAACTAGTTTCTAACCGGAAAGTTCGGGCTCGATTCCTGTTATCAGCATTTTTATCGTTTTTTAAAATTGGAATTCACTACTTAAGTTAGGATAAAATATTCATTTTTAACCATTTATTATAAATAGAATAAAAAAAATTTTTAAGTATGAAACAATAGTCAAGTTAAATGATATAAATATAGAATACAAGTAAAAATATGTTCTATTGTTATTATAATATTCATATTTTTAAATAAGGATAATGATTTATATTTTTAATTCAAAAATTACGTAAGGCATCATAAAAAGGTAAAGAAACTAATTTTTAAAATGAGAAAAATGATTAGTATGAATATTCAAGCTCAAATTAAATAAAACGCAATTGTTTAAACAAATAGAAAAAAAAGGTTTCTCTAAACAAGGCAATTTTTTTTTAAATGTGGATAATTCTAAGCATAAAAGTTCTCTTGTAATTTTTATGTTGAATGCATATTTACAAAGTTATAAATTTTCAAAGTTCAAAATTTGACGTTTTTTTCAAACTTTGAGTAACAATTATACATTACCTATTGAATATTTAAAAAAAAATAAAGAAGCAATTTGTTCTTTGATAGTTCCTCTACCTATTCATTATACGCAACATTAGATTAACCAGTCGGAAGCCTAGTTATCGCAATTTACAAGTAGCGCCTTTTGTGCGCGCGACAGTGCGTTTTGGCGCTTAGGGCTGGCGAGGTACTCGCGGCCTTACTGACGTAAGTATGAAGTTTGTCTGTTTGTATGAAGTTAATTGTTTGAACAAAAACGCTGAAAAATTAGATCCTTTGTTATATGGATATGATATGCAGGACAATTTGTTGGTGCCAAAGAAAGTTGACATATTATTACCACCTATGATGAATTTGTTCCAAATTGTCGGTGCACAGCTTGCACTCGAACAACGTCATGTTGTTGTTTAGAAGCCAAAATAAAGTGTTGTTTCTTTTGTTTGTGTCAAATGAATGATACATGTAAAAATAAATTTAATGAGCCTGATGAAAAAAACTGAGCAGAAAAATATTTATATTTTATATATTCTGATATGTACGTACAGTATATGATATTTAGTTGATAATAAAGCAATGTTTATATATCATAATATAATTATTTATTAAGAACTGATTGATTGGCTGCATAGAGTCGGGGAACACTTCATACTTACTTCAGTAAGGTCGCGAGTACCTCGCCAGCCATAAGCGCCAAACGCACTGTCGCGCGCACAAAATGCGCTACTTGTAAATTACGATAACTAGGCTTCCGACTGGTTAATACAATGTTGTGTAAAATGAATAGGTAGAGGAATTATCAAAGAACAAATTGCTTCTTTAATTTAAAAAAAATATTCAACAGGTCAAGAATAATCGATACTCAAAGTTTTCAAAAAACGTCAAATTTTTAACTTTGAAAATGTATAACTTTGTAAACATGCATTAACATAAAAATTATTATCAAAATTGTATGCTTAGAATTGTCCACATTAAAAAAAAATTTGTCCTTTTGAGAAAAAGCATTTTTTCATATTTGTTTAAACAATTGCGTTCTAAACAAAACACATTCCCTCCTCGTAAAATTAACTAATGTCATTGGATTCAGCAGGTCAAAATACATAAGATTAACTGATTTTTATCTTTTTCCTCCTAAATGCATACGGGATCATACGCAGCCCCCGGACTATACCCAGGAATTAAAATAATCTCGCGTCGCGGTCAATGCCTCATATGCACATTATCTTAAATCCCTTTTTCTCGAAAATGAAAAAATAAAAGCATTTTATTACTATAAAATATTTCAAGTTTGGTAATGATCTATTACTTGTAGGAGTATGAATCAAAACAAAATTCCGAAGGGTGTTGACAGTTTTGACGAAATTCTCTTTACACGACTCATAATATTGTAATATCTTATGCTAAAATCTTAAAGAAATGTATAAATCTTTTTAAGGTGAATAAATGCTACAGTCGTTTGAATTTTTTTTGTAACACAATATATTTTCCCTTAAGAAATAGTTTTTGCTGGTATATATCTCAAAAACCTTTCGAAACTAGCTATTTTGATCTTCTCAATTTACGGAATCAATATATGCATTTGAAGTCCAGGGAGAAACGCAACCCGGTAATCCAATCGATTCGTACATGATCGATAATAGGATGCACCCTCAGTAGAATTGACTGCTCGCTATTTGATAAAGTAGTTTAAAATTAGGTAGTGTTGACACAAACCAGAAAGCGAACTTTTTTTAAAGAGTAAGAAAACAAATATAAAAATACGGAAAACGACCATAAATGGAGAACCGCGATGAAACGTTTTTAAAACATTTTCTGGGTTCCTTATCCTCGGGGAAAAAAACTGATAGTTGCTGTCAGGCGTCTGCCCTTCCGTCGTACTCTTATCCCGTGCGGGCAGAGGATATTTTGATAAGAATTTTAATGAAACTTTTTTTGAGAAGTCTTTCTATTTGTATTATTTCGTTCAGAATTTCGAAGAAAACTTATGACGGACTTATTTCCATTAGAATTTCTCTATGCTAATTTTGATAAGAATTTATATGATAATTTCAATGGGAATTTCACTGAGAATTATTTCTATTTGAATTCTAACAAGAATTTTGATCAGAATCTCTGCGAGAAGTTTGATGAGAATTTCTATTTAATTTTTTTTGTAAATTATTTTATTAAGAATTTCGATGAGAATCTCGTTGAAAATTTTGATTAGATTCATGATTAGACTTTGTAAGAAAATTATTGGGATGAGAATTATTCCGATGAGAATTTAAATTAGAATTTCTAGAAGAATTTCGATAACAACTATTTCGATCAGATTAGAGGCGAGAATTTCGATGATTGTCTCAGTGAGATTATCTATAGGAATCTTGTTAAGAATATCGATGAGAATTTTCATGAGAATCTGGAAGTGAATTATTTCGATGAGTATTTTGATGAGAATTTCAATGCGACTTATTTCGATTAGAAATTCTATGAAATTCTCGATGAGACTTTCAAATAGAATTATTTCGATCGAAGTTGCTATGAGACTTTTTATGAAAATTTCTATGAAAATTCGGTTGCGAATGATTTCGTTGAGAATTTAGATAATAATTTTGATAAGATTCTCAATGAAACATTCTAAGAGAATTATTTAAATTAGAATTATTCCAAAAAAATTTAAATCGGAATTTGTATGAAAATTTCGATCAGAATTGAGATTAGAATTTTGATGAGAAATTTGATGCAAATTTCTAGGGAAATTATTTTTGTAATAATTTCGATGCGAACTATTTCGATTAGAATTTCGATGAGAATCTCGTTGGGAATGTCGATGGGAATTTCCGTGAAAATTTCGGTGTAAATTTCAATGAAAATTACGATGCGACTTATTTCTATTAAAATTTTTATGAGTGTCTTGATGATAATTCCTGAGACAATTATTTGCATGCGAATTATTTCAATGGCCATTTTGGTTAAAATAATTTCTATAACAATTCCTATGAGAATTTTATTGAAAATATCGATGAGGAATTCCATACAAATTTTGAGCTAAATTATTTTGATGAGCATTTCAATAAGAATCTCGCTGAGGATTTCAATGCGAATAATTTCGATTATAATTTCAATGAGATTTTCGATGAGACTTTTTATGAGAATCACGGTGAAAATCTCGATTAAATTCGATGAGAATGTTGATGAGAATTTTTGAGAGATTTATTTTCATAAGAACTTCAATAAGAATTTCGACGAGAATTATTTTGAACAGAATTTCAATGAGAATTTTGATAAGAATTTTGATGAAAATTTAAAAGGGGACTATTTCTATAAACATTTAGATGAGAATTATTACGTTAAAAAGGATACAGATAAGAATTTCGACTAAAATGTGGTGAAAAAATCCATAAAAATTTCGAGGAAAATCTCAGTTAAATTTTTTGTTCGAATTATTTAGATTAAAATTTGCATAAAATCTCAATGAGAATTTCTAAAAGAATTATTCGCATGAGAATTTCGAAGCACATTATTCGGATAAGATTTTTCATTAGAAATTCTATAAGAAGTTCGATGCGATAAGATAAGGGTGAAGAGGAGAGGGATTTAACATCAGGAAATAATTTAGATGATTTAATTAACAAATTTTCATTAAATTAACATTTTTCCGGGAGGTATGAGCGAGAACAGAGGATATGACGATAAGAATTTCGATGAGATTTTTAATGACAATTTCTATGAGATTTTGCATGCAAATTTCGATAAGAATTATTCAAATTACAATTTTAATGAGAATTTCGATGATAATTTCGATGGGAATTTTGGGAAATAATTGAATAAGAATGACGATGAAAATTTTAATAATTATTTCGATAAGACTTTAAACCACTTAATTTACAAACCACCGTTTTGTGCGCGCATCTTGCCTGATTTGAATAAATTTTTAATTTTATCAGATAAAGAAGCAGGTATTATTTTTGATAATTGAAAATTTTTAGAGCAGAGATTGACAAATGTAGATTACATGAATTAAGCATGCAAAACTCGAACAACAGTAAAGCCTTGTAATTATTTTTTCCAGGATCGGGAGTGACTGAGTGAGCTCACTCTCGGATCACCTGCAATTAGTGTTCTGAATGGCGTGATTGTATTCTTTTTAATTTATCTACTAACGATGACACCCAATCAACGAGACTCTCGGTGCGATCTCCTGGATCATTTCGCCATGAGCGACATGAAAATCCCACAATTACTACTAAAATTCTATTTTATAAATTTATATCCTCTTTTTTTAAACTGCACCAAGAGAAATTTATTATTGCAGATTGATTGCTATTAATAAACATGAAATTTATTTTTTTACTTTTGAAATGTCGACACTATATTTATATAGGTTGTCTAAATTTCTTCTTAAATATTTCTAATTATTTTATTTCTGTAAAAAAGTATCTTGCATTTTCCAAATACCACACGTGTTGGAAATATTTCACATTTAACTCTAAATTCAGAGCAGATGCAATTTTAAAGTTTTCAGTTATAAATGAGATTAAACAATTTTAAATTAAAAGAAGATGCTCAAGCTTTAATTCAATAGAAATATATCAAAAATATGAAAAAGTACCGAAAACATAATTGTTGATACAGAAATTTCCCGATAAGTGAAAATTCCGGAAATAAATGAAAACTATAGAAAATCTGTAGTCTTAAAATTTAAAGTCCCTAAAATTGTAAAACCTAAATAAAAAAATTTAATTTCCGAAATGATTAAATTTCCTAAAATAGTAATTTTACGAAATGTAAAATTGCCGAAAATAGTAAAGTATCGAAATCTATATAATAATAATATATAATATAATATAATATAATATAATATAATATAATATAATATAATATAATATAATATAATATAATAT
>JAAAKG020132484.1:0-14493 GCA_010014905.2 Druon quercuslanigerum
ATAGTTTCACATAATAAATATAAATATATATATATACATATATATATATATATATATATATATATATAATTATTTTTGTAATTAATTAACCTATATTTAATTCCTCCGTAGTATTAAATAAATTAAAATGACTGATTGAAAAAATCAAAACAACTGATTAAATCAATCAAAATTACTGAATGAATCGATTTAAGTTGTCTGATTAAGTCAATCAAAGTGACTGATTTGATCAGTCACTTGAAATTACTGATTTGTCAGTCATCGAATCCAGACTATTTGAATCAGTCAAAATTGACTGCTTCTCAGAATTCCTTAACGAGTCTACTGGTATGTGCAAACGTATAGTGAAAACTATTTTTAAATGACGTTCTGGGTCTCCTTGAAATAATTGCGGAACTTGTCTTATTTATGTACAGTTCCAGTCGAGGGAAACCAAGTGGTATCATAAAATAAAATAGGAATGTGACGCTTCTAGGTTCTAAGCTTCTATGCTTCTAAGAGCGCAAAGCTATACATACACCACACACCTCACAACGCGCCCCATTCTGTAACGAGGAGGCTGTATGTGAGTATTTTTGAAAGTTACATCAATCTACCGGTGATGCAACCTCTTGCACATATGTTCGAACAACAGTCTTCACTAGACGCATATCCATGTTGCATAATAATTACATCTTTTGTACGCACCTTTGCATTTTAAATCACAGTATTTACTTCCCTCAAAATTTCACTTATCTAATTATCGTTCTTCTTAGATCGCACCACTGGCACGTAGAATTCTGCAATATATATAAAGATAATATGAATTTTTATGTAGAAACTTAACACTTTAAATGAAATTATATTTGCTCCTTCTAATTTTAGTTAAAGTATATAAAATAAGTGGCCGCGTATTACCTCTAAAGACGAATGAGAAATATTATGCTAATTGTAGTTTCAAGTTCAAGTCTTAAACTCTTTTTTAGATTCTCAGAATGTGTTTACATTGATTTAAAGGCTTTGGTCACGCTTATATTTAAATGTTATATAAGGTTATTTACCACCTTGAAAATTGTGAAATTATGAAATAAATATGAATATCTTTCAATATGATTTTTTTTGGTCTCTAAAAAAATAACAAGTTTCTCTTATTCATACTATTTTTAGTCCGATCTTTATCAATAATTATGTAATACAGTTTTATTGGCTAATGTTATTAAATTTATTTAATTCCCAAGAATACTGGCATATAGCAAAGATCTACCTTCATTCACATTCTACTATACATGATCTCTGAACTGTTGATAAGAAATCAGTCACTGGGAATTCCTTATATGCCCATCTTATCCATTTTTTTATATTGAAAGATAAACACAACTGAGCTAAGAATATAATTTGCATTTAATATTACTTGTTGCCTAATCAGATTGCCTTCGAAGTTTTGTGAAATAATAGACATCTTTCGCTTTAATTATGTACAGTTTTCATTGACACTCTGGGTGTTGTAAGAACACCATAATTGCCCAGACGATGATTATTTGCACGTGGCATGCACAACGTGTGTATGGTATATACCCACGTCAAGTCAATAATTGGTGTCACAACATTTTGTTCTCGTATTCTTCTGTCGTCAATGATTCAGGATCGGAAGAAAAGGGAGATTGACGTATGAAGTCTATGTGCAAGTTTGACAGAATTATCAGTCATATATAGTAGCATATCTTAGATAGATCACATTTCAGCACAACAATTAAAAAATTAGTTCATTAAGCAAGCGCCCCTACCCACTATTACTATTTTTCATCATTCCTTTACCCGAATTTCATCGGTTTTCCCTCCCCCTTTTTATCACTAATTCTCGAGCCCATTAACCCCTCTCTTCTTTGTTACTCGAGCCTCCCATTCCCCACCTCTTCACTTTTGTTTATCTCACCCTCGCTCCTTTATTATCACTCGTACTTACTCTTCCCCGCAACCCCTTTACTACTGATATAACCTTACTCTATCACTGATCACTAACTCACTCACTATCTACCTCGCCAATATACCTGTCCACAACCTTCTCCTAGATTCTCCCTGTTTCTGTTTTTCTCGGAATAAGTATACTTAATTACTTATGCTTGAACCCATTAACATCTCTTTTCGTTGTTACCTACCCCTTCATCGCGACGACCCTTCCGCTATGTTTCCTTTTACCTAGCCCCTAATTAAACCTCTCATTTATCTATCGCTTTCGCACCTCTCCTATTTAAGTCTACTCTCCTATACCTTACACATACCTCCCCCCACATATTTCCCCCTCTCTATCTGCTAATCTACCCCTTTTCGAATCCAGGATCTTATAACTACCGCTCTCCATCTCTCCTGGTTTTTAATTCATTATTTTAGAATGGTTCCATTTGGTATCCAAAGATACCGAAAAAAGTTCACTATTCGTAAGATAAAAAAAATGGGTAAAAGCTCCCCTAACTACAAGATCTAAAATTCGGAGTCCTAAAACTATTGGATTTGTTGTTCAAAGACACCAAACAAATGTTCATATTGTTTATATGAGAAAAACTATTTTGATATTCGAAATACATCAGTACTATATCTGATGTATTTGTTCGGGTATCCGAGACGCATTGACCGTCCTATTGTAAAACCTTTCATAACCTACAATACCAACTTAAATTTTTTAAAAATGGTTTATTCTGTTCATATGAGAAAAAAGCTTCTTTGATATTACTAAAGTACTATATCTCATATACATATTTGTTCTGACTCTTTGAGCCACGTCAAATTATCTTTTGAAAGCCTTTTAGGAACTACTAGACACCATTTTAAAAGTTAAAAACATAATTTTTTCTGTTTTGATAAGAGCAACTTGTTTGATATTAGGTATACTGAAGTGCAATATCTGATACACTGAAAAAACGATATTCAAATATTAAGAGTGGGGAAGAAGAAATGTGCAAAGGAAAATTCGCGCCTTGCTCTGTTTAATTATTTATTTTTAAGTGTCGTGATACGTAATTTTTGGCATTGAGTGTTTTGCGTTAAAGAAAAGTGGTAAGTACAACATACAAATAATTAAATATCTTTCATCAAAATGTGTCAAAATGTGGTTAGCTCATTATAATTTTCAAGTAAAATAATAGTTCGTAACCTATACATTCTTAGACTTACTCAATTTAATAGTATACTTACTTCTGACTTTGATGTTCATCATTTATTGACTTTTCTATTAAAGATTTTGCAAATCACTATTTACATATATTTATTATGTATTTATTTCGCGCAGTCGCACCGAAGTATAACCTCTATAGCCTAAGATTAACTATACCTTATTATCATATAGACAAGAATGTATATTCTTAAGGTGAGAGGGCCTCCGTCTTACATTAAGAATATATTCTTGGCGCCTATTTAAGTTGCAAATATTTTTCAGATTAGTGGGAAATTCTTAAAATTAGAATATCGTTTTTTCAGTGAATATTTTTTCGACTCTTCGAGCCACGTCGAACTATCTATTGCGAAGAACGTTTCATATTCTCTTATTCCCTAGCAATAACTACTTATAAATTTTCAAAATATATTTGTTACCTTGTTTATAAAAGAAAATATGTTTTAATATTGGGAATACATCAGAACTGTATATGCTGTATTTGTTCGCGTTTTCGAGAAGCATATATCGATTGACCTATTGCAGAACCTTTCATGACCTTGCACGACCTACCAATTCCGTTTTTTAATTTTTAAATACAATAATTTAACTAGTTTATAAGAGGAAAACTTTTTATACTAGAAATATAACAATACATTCTTTGATGTAATTGTTTGCGTCTTCGAGACGTGTCGATTGGGATTATGACCAACTTTCGATCACATTTCAATAGCTACTAATACAGTTTTTTAAAAAAGTTAACATTTTTTATTGATCGATCTTTTAATGGTCTCTCGAAATTTATGAAAGAAATTTTTTCAGCGAGATAGAAAAATAAGCTTGAAAAATATTGAAAGTGTCTATTTTTTTATTCTATTAGAAAAATCCCTCCCTCTATGAGGAAGCAAGCTCATAAAATAAGTTTTCCTGAATCACGGTGGCATCGCAGTTCGTCGCTGCAAACCATATTATAAATTAGGAATAATTATCTTGCACTCAAGCCAGAATCAATATTGATTTCCTTTTTGGATCCTGGTGACGAAAAAAAATGACGTTTGGGGATATAAAGTAAATCGTATCTTGAAACTTTATCCATAAATTGAACTAATCTTAAAAGATAATGTAAGATAACTTCAATCAAAGTTATTGTTGGCAGGCTTACTGAAATACCTAATATTAGTTTATATCAAATAGAATGATTGCGAGGTAACTCAATTGGATTTAATTCTCGAAGTGGTGTACGCCACGTGCAACTGTTTTCATTTCGATTTTCCCTCGAGCCAGGAGCTGATAAAAACCGAAGGGAGAAAATAAAGCTCGTTGACGATTTTCAACAGGGTTCTACCCCAATTTTTTTAGTAACGTCTTTTTGAAATAAATCCAGTTTATCCCCTTATTGTGCAAAGATGACTTGTAGTTTCCTGAAGCCCTCGTACTAATTTTTGATTAAATTACACATGCTATTAATTCTTTGCTTCACTGCATGAATTTATCCATTTATATCTATAATAAAACATAAAAATGTAAGGAGCATTTAAATTAGTCTACAAATTTCGAATTGAGAATTGAATATTTTGAATCCAAAATTTTCAAATTTGTATTTTTTATAATATTTTTTTATTTAAAGTGAATTTTATTGCACAATTAAACCAAGTTTTCTTTTTGTAATAGGGTTGGTGAGATTATCTTTTTACATTTTTCAATGTTTTGTGAGTGTAAAATTCAAAGTACGATTGATTATATTATTATTATTAATACTAAAATAAGTCCTAATATCAATGGAATGTATTAGGTCATTAGGACATCACTTCACTTTTGGGTTTTGTGATGCTATAGGGTGTGAAGTGATAAATCCTTTTAACACTATATTCGATAAAAAATTACTGGTACCAAAAGCAAACCTGAAAATATTTCTAACCCTTAGTCGCGAGTGACGATTTTGAGAACGAAAGGTCTTCTTCACAAACGATCGTTAGATCCGGATTTTGTGCAGCTGTTGTAGTCTAGCTTGAGTGTAACTGTTATGTTTATCGGTTTATTTGGCTTTTTTGATTTGCAATATTATTATTAGGATAATTGTTGTATGCAGTCATTTTCTAGAGGTCACTAGTAGTAAATTGTTTAGTGTTCCCTCTAGATAAATTATTTCTAAACAATTTTTATTTTTTTTAATATTTTAATTTATTTAAAAATTTTTTTAATTTGTCCTTTTAGGACAAAAAGTATAGTGTGTATAAAGAGTGTAAGGAAGGCTGTTTGGCGAGCGTGAACTTGCCAACCGTTCGAATTGGACGCCCACAAATTGGACTTTTTCGGAAAGAAGGCACATTTTACATTATTTTTTATCTTAAAATAAAGCTTTCGGCTTTCCCTTTAGGAACATTGAAGTTAATCGCAGGACTTTTATCCTTAAAAAATTTGTAATTTTATTTATGCGATTTGTAACTCTTTATAGCAATAAAAAAATTATTTGACATAAAGTTTTGATAGGATTTTTAAAAGTTTTTCATTGGTCCATAGAAGAACACTTTTTTGGACTTTTTTTACTTAAAATAAAGCTTGTGTTTATGAAAATAAGTTTTAAGTACTTTGGTGTAACTAATAAGGCTTGCGCAATCACGCCAATGTTCTAAATCATTATTTTCACCTATAAAAAATGTAATTCCACTTTTTAATCTCAAGGTTATTAAAGGAAAAAATCAAAGCTTTTTTTCTGCTCAAAATTTTTTTTTTTCTGTTGACAAACGCAAACTGATTTTTGACATTTATTTGTGAAACTCAAATATATATTTTTTCCAAAAAATACTTATCATCAATGGAAAATGCATGAAGAAAACCTATCGAACCGAAAAAAAACTATGTTCACGACCATCTATGTGGCCAAATTTTGTTTCCGTAAAAGCTTTTCCAATGGTACAATACTTGAGAAATAATTCTCAATATATTTCCTAAAATTTTAAGAATATTCTAGCCTCTTCTTAAAACGATGAGTAAGCGAAAAAAACGTGATAAAACTACTTCAGTTGATTTATTAATATTTGAGGATATATTGTAGTTTGAAATCTATTGATCAAAATTCAATTAAAAATCGGTTATAATAATCAGTCATACTGTTAAATAAAAGAAAGCGCAAACAATAATTACAATTGAATGCTGCCTAGAAGTTATTACGTAAATGAAAATGGATCTATATACTTTTGATTCAGTAAAGGCATATATCACCGATTCTTCATGTTAAAATGATCTAAATTTGTTCATGTTTTTATTTTGAAAAATTAAATTTTTAAGTCTTGTAAAATTATATTATATTTTACGAGAAATATTGAAAAGCATTCATGAATTTTACAAAGTATTTACATGATTATAAATTTTGAAATATGTGCGTACTGAATTTGTAATTTGAAATTATAATTTTTTAATTTTCTTTTTATTTTGTGGATAGACGTTAAAACCGAGATAAATTTTTTTTCGCCAACATATTCCATACATACAGAAACAATCATTACCTCAAGTTTGATCAAAAAATTAATTCATCACGTTTTGTTCGCTTACCCTTCAAACAAATAAAAACATTCCTATTCAAAATTTACAGACCATCTCCTATTCTTTTTTGTCAATAGAGCAGTTATATGATACACATGAGTCGTAAAAACTCCATAAGATCTTCCGAAGTCTAGTTTCAATGGGTATAACGTCAGCCGCGTCGAGATGGTTATTTACACTTTTACAAGGTGAATTTTCAAGGCCACCTTGTACAATAGGGCAGTAGTGTCCTCGGTAGTTTCTAACATCTCATACTGATTTAGTTTAGTCTCATGAAACATAAATTATGCCTTGATATGACCCTTGTACGCCGTGCGGTCTATTTGCATTCCGTGCTCTATCCCCCTACGGCAGAGCGTTAAAACGCCGATGCAATGGGAAATGGTAAAAGACCCAGGGTCAGGGGGGACATAGACATTGGTGGGGTCACGGGGAGAGACAGTCGCTATGGAGGGGCAAAAAGAGCCAGAGGGACGACGTCTCTCTGGGCGACGCTCCGTGTCTTCGTCAGTCAAAACGCGAGTGCCCTACGACATGGAGCGTGCGCATAACCAGTCAAGAGTCACACATTGAGTAATACACTTGGCACGCTTGGCACACGCCAAAATCCGCGGAATACATCACCAAGAATAGCGGTCTACCGCTCGCGAAGTTATACGTGAAAACGCTTTTCAAAAATATCCACAAGTGGTTCGAAATTATTAGAACATTTTCATAACGATCGTCCTTTGCAATAAGTGGCCGAAAAGTTTATTATATATTGGATTACAGTGCAAAACAATTTTTAACAATGTTGAAGGAAGTCGTGATTTTTGCGACTCTTCTCGCTATGGGATGTCCCCACGACAGTTTCCGAGTGAATTTCCAGTGGAAGTACATCAATGTCACCTGGCCATCAGTAGAAGCTAAAGAAAAAGCTTTGAAACGTTTTGAGTACATCCCGGCGAACAATGGAATCACTGGGATCAAGATTTGGAAGGGTCAGATGTATCTCGCGATACCAAGGTTCAAAACCGGAGTGCCGGTTACCCTAGCTGTGACCCCGGCGGTTCCAGAAACGATTGAAGTCTACAGCAACTCCGGTCCTATCAAGTTCAACATCACTGAACCGAAACTGAGGCCATTCCCGAACTGGGAAATGCAGGAAATTGGGGATTGCGGGGCCTTTCAGTTTGTGCAGAGTATGGAAATCGATCCACTTGGTAGAATGTGGGTCCTTGATACTGGCAGAGTTCACACCATGACTTTAAATCCTGAAGCCAATTGTCCTCCTCGTTTGGTTATCCTTGATCTTGAAAACGATGGTGCTGTTCTTCGGAGCATCGTTTTTCCGCCAGAGGTTGCATCTAGGGAGACTGTGTTCCTGAACGACATTGTCCTTGATCATGAAGATGGTGGATATGCCTACATTACCGATACGAGTGAACAGGACCCTGGAATCATTGTCTATTCGCTCAGGAACGACACTTCTTGGAAAGTTAGACACCAGTCGATGAGGGCTCAGGAAGAAGCAACACATTTCATGGTCGGAAAGATTCATGTAAACAGACCTATCCACGTGGACGGGATTGCCCTTTCACCAGCAAGCGTAAGAGAGAGAATTGTTTACTATACCCCACTCTCTTCCTTTTATCTTTACGCAATTCCGGCTGCAGTTCTGAGGAATAGAACAATTGATGTCAATAATTTTGTCAGAGAATTGGGAAGAAAGAGTTCTCAGACTGACGGAATCGCGATGTCATCTAGTGGAATTTTGTACTATGGATTGTTGGCTGATGATGCAGTTGCTTATTGGAACACCAGCCATCGCGGAAATTCAGGATACCAGTTGCCTTCCTTTGCTACTGGTCAGAGGATTTTCTCGAGGGATCATTTGCTCATGCAGTGGCCGGACACCTTTGCATTTGATGAGGAAGGTTACCTCTGGTGTGTGACGAACAAACTGCAGAATCTCATCGCCAATAGATACAACATCAGTGATGATAACTTTAGGGTCATCAAGTCGAACGCCAGGGCCAGGAACTACCAGTACTATGAAGATGGCAGTGCACCGATTCTTCCAACGATTACGGCTGGTGCGGATAAAGTCGGATTTGCTTTGGGTACATGTCTGACCGTGTTGTTGGTCTTCCTTATGAAGTAAAATTTTAAGTCGGGCAGTGCCTACTTGGAGTGCTACGAACGAACGATAAAATGCGTCTTCGGTAGAACGCTTTGGAAGGTGAAAAGGGGATGGTTCCATCCTGTAAAGGTGCGCGATGATTGATTCAGATTTGCGATTTGGAAAAATGCTTGAAGAATGAAACTCCTGCTTGCACTTAAATTTGGGTTATTTTAATGAACAAAATCTTGAAATGAATGAGTCTTTTAAGAACCTTTTTTTTGGAAAACGGTAGTAGTAGCTAGAGCCGGAAGCTTGGCGTAATTACTTAGTCGATTCGCGATACTTATTTTCTACGGACAGACACAAAAGTGGCTTTTAATCACAGTGTACGACTATTACCGCTTTTCTCGACCCTGTGCTAAGTTTCCGATCTGTCTGAATGATCGACATTCTTAGATCGATCTGAGAATGTTCTAAATCTGTCGGGTATATAACTTCTCCAGTTGGTATAAATAGGTTATTGCAATCACTTTGCAATCATTTTATAATAACTTAGAATAAAAAACTTTTAAATCAGAATTTAAAATCGATCAGGTTGTTACGATTTTTATCTTGAATTCATGTTTGAATCCTTCCAGGTACGTTTTTGCAAGTTGTAAATTCAAAGTAGCCCTAAATTAGTTTATTTACCAGGGAAACAATAAGGTATTTCTTTATTTGCATTTATTTGAAAGTTGTAGTGTATTTGATATTAAAATTGTACAACTTATTTATCACTATAAAATTAAAGATTGTAAATCAATTTGAAAATACCAACGTTTCAAATTATATAATTCATTATGGAACGCATCTAAATTGGAACTTCATTTAATCAGTCTGAAAATGTCCAAATTCAGGTTTCAGATAAGAAATATATCACGTAAATATGGTTAAAATTTTTAGCTTGTGTAAAATGAATGATTTAAAATTGAATT
The DNA here is from genome assembly GCA_010014905.2 of Druon quercuslanigerum. Taxonomy (NCBI): domain Eukaryota; kingdom Metazoa; phylum Arthropoda; class Insecta; order Hymenoptera; family Cynipidae; genus Druon; species Druon quercuslanigerum. The sequence continues at coordinate 9,746 of JAAAKG020132484.1, forward strand.
TATTAGTTTCAAGGTGAACATGCTCAGTTTTTAATTGTATTCTTTACAAATTTTCATTTCTGAATAAGTCAAAACTGTTTCAAAACCGCTTATAGTTTTAAAATGTCCAATTTTAAACATTTTCAATTCGCAATTGAAGTATTTTGAAGATTACAAGTAAAAAATTGTTCCATTTTAAAAATTGTAATACATTTTTTTTAATGAAGTGCCTATCACTACGGAATTTTCCGTAAGATCACTAACCATCTCGTTCAGGGCGTGCTTGAAGGAAAATTCTGCAATACTAGTCAGCGCAAATTTTAAATATTCACAATTTTTAAATTGTTCAATTCTAATTTTTTATTTTGAACCGACTATGATCTTGTAATTAGTATATGTTAAAATTTACAAAAATATTGAACCAATCGCAATTCAAATAAAAATCACCAAACAACAAATTTAATTTCGTATTCAAATTTTCATTTGTAGATATTTAAGTGCGAAATTTGGTAAATTATCGTAATTACAGTATGGTTGAAATTTTAAAAAATTCATTTTTTACACTTTAAAATAGTTATTTTTGATATGTTAAATTTTAAATCTACGGTTTTGAATTAAAGTTGTGTAACATTTAATTAATTCCAAATTCAAATGTTTCAGTCTGGAACTCTTTTTTCTGAAAATGTTTAATGTGTATTATTTGTTTTATGTAGACCACTTTAAACAATTTCATACTTAAATTTTTGTTTACTTGGCGATTTTTTACATTTTAGTTTTTTAACGCTGATTAAACATTGTTCAATATTTTAAAGAGATTAGGATTTAAATATTTCAATTTAAAAAAAAAGTAATTAAAAATTTGAACAGAATTATCGAAACAGCTAATTTACAATTGTTCAATTGTGATATCTATATATTAAATCTTGTTAAATTTTGCGTGAGTCCACAATTTTATTTACTTGGATTTGAAGTTGTGTACCCGTTTATATCACTACCTGATTTTTTCTTCGGCATTGGAATGTGCATAGACTTGTAGATTACATAACATCGCTTTTTTACGCTTTTTTAATTTCCAAGTATCCCCTTAGACTTATTGTAAGTCTCGGCAAGGAAATCTGAGCAGAAAATTGCAGTTTTGAAGAAACTGGCATGTTTTTCGAAGGATCTGCGAGGTTAGAATTTAAAAAAAGTCTTGATTTTTGCATGAATCAAAGGAATTGCTTCAAAATTTTCTAGTTTTGCGTACAAGTAAAAAAATCAAAATTCACATTAAGGCTTTTTTTCCAGGCCCATTAATTTATTAACCAAACTTTTGATTGGCTGTAATTTCTTCATTGAAAACATATCTTCATATTTTTTATTTATAATATTTTCCATGAAACAAGACAAAACCTTCCAAATTTTTGTTGTTTAGTTATTTTAACTCGATTTTACCTAGATGCATTCCTTTCTAGTAAAATGTGCCGTTTCCATTCTCAAGCTGTTTCCTTTTCATTCTTTTTTGATAATGGACATTACTCGTATAATATTTCTTTGATTAATTGTATATTATAAGCAGATGGGATCAATTTTTGAATCGAAATTTGTTCAGGTACTTAAGGGAAATAATTAAATTTTCTTATTTTATAATGTGTCAGTAAAACTTTATCAACATAGTTTAATTCAAGGCTCATCAACTATGTAATTTGATGAGTCATTTGACTGCGAGGTGATCTGGTTCTTGCAGGTCAGAAGAAAACGTAATTGATTGTACACAGTTGTTTTTATTTGAAATTAAAAGATTTTCTCATGTCAGTGCATCTTCTTTTCGAGATGAAATCTTGAATTAGGTAGAGTTTCTCTCGAGAAGAAATTGTCACCGAATTACTCGAGCGGAATGACAAAACTCAGGAGAGAAAGGCTCTCGTGGAAAAAAACTCGACTCCAGTTGTTCACTCTTTTTCCTTCAAACATGAAATACCTCAAAAGTAGAATGTAGAACTAAACCAAAGAAAAGTAGTATCAGACATGATAAACTAATGTATATAAAAACAATTATAGTAGATACTGCACGCCTTTAAACAACTCTTGAGTATTTCAATTAAATATATCTAACAAAATGATGAAGAAACCAATTTAATAAATTGTTCAAAGTGGCCACTCGAACGGAAAATGGAAAAATGACTTGAAAAATCCGGGAGATAACAATGAATTTATTTATTAAGGTACCATTTAGTTAAGCAATTCTGAGTTTAATTTGAATCATTTAATTTTTCTAATAAAATATAAATTAATATTTGAATATTAATCGAAGTTTGTAATCTTTCAGTTTTGAACGCTTCATAGTGTGAATTTATTCATTTTAAAATGTATACTATTAAAAAGTCAATTAGAAACTACCATTTATTGATAGAATTCAAAAACTTTTACAGAATCTTACAAGTACATTTACAATTTAACAGAAAGGAGAATTTTCATATTATACGGGCTGGACATGCTGGGGCTTACCAAAAAGTAGGCAACCCGTCTTACACGCCAATGCTATTCTTATGGACGTATATGCGGGATTGCATACTTTTTGGTAAAGCCCAGCGTATCCATCCTGTATATTGTACGATAACATAATTCACTGCATTTTATTTTGAAAATATATTTTATCCAAATTGTACTATTTTCATATTTTATTTTCAAAACATTATCTTCGGAATCTCTTAGAATTAAAACATACTCAGAATTTTTCAAACTGGGATTTTTTTAGATTGCAGTGGTCACTATGAATTTTGTTACAATTGTTTTACAATGAAAGAGACAACACTTTCATTATGATGAAAATCGCGAAACAAATTATTCTCTTAAGAACTTTGGACGCTGTATCGATGGCCTTGCCGAGTCGAGGTAAATTATTTTATTAACGTGCGTGAGTCTTGAGATGAACATCTGGATGGATGTTTTTTGCTAAAAGTACAATATCTCTATAGGCTTCATTATCAAGGCATTCTCAGATATGGAAATATTTAATGTGACTTATCCGATATGATTTTGGATATTGTATTATGTAGAAATGCGTTTTGATTTATCTACACATAAGTATATAAAGCTGATGCCTGATATTAATGCGGTAATTGTAAAAAAATAAATTAGGATACTAATTAGAGAAGGTAAAAATTGTAAAGATAAAATGGAGGTCGGCCGATTATGCTTTTATAGCAGCACTTACTCTATATAATATTTAAATAATTAGAAAAACCCTATTAATTAGCTGTATTCACGGTTCACATTCCAGATTGGATAAAATCCGCCTTACGATAATCGCATTTCTGCTCATTAACAATTCAGATATTGATTAATGCTATCAAAAATTTATAAACATATTTTTTTATTATAGAATATTATATAGTTTATAATAATTCGCGTCTCAAGAAAAAAATGAACACTTTGTATGAAAATATTTAATTTAGGTATTACTTCAATTACGGTCGGCCTCCAATTGTAAAATGTAGAATCTATCACAAATCTGGATTTTCTTTTTATGAAATTACATTGACGAATTAAATGAAAAGAAAAGCCTAGCAAGTGTAGTACCTCACTTTATGGCCTTAGCTCTATCTATGGATATGTGAACATTAATAATGAACTATAGATAAAACATAACGCCTATGGTTATAATTTACAAGGCCTCATTGCACGCCAATCTATGTACATATTTGCGAGCAAAATTACATCACGGTATATTAATAATTTGATCGCATTCAATGAAATCGATACAAAAAATTATACAGATTGTAAAATATAGATATCGAAACCAAAATCGTCTATCTTGTGGATCATAAATATTATAAATCGATGAAATTTTTATTTAAAAAAGAATAATAACATCTATAGTCCTAAGTAATGAAATCTGCTTTAATAGAATCGATAATCGACTTTCGTTTCGATTTTCTTGAAACTATAAGCGATATTATGTAAAAAGTTCACGTATCTCAGATGCTTTCAGAATGAAGTGTCTATTTACAGAAGTCTGATGAGCGAATTTAAGAATGTTTTGTTCCTTTAGGGGTTATTTTTAGGCCACATAGTGTACAGCGAAGAGGCTAAATCACCGAACCCCTAAATTCGGTGGCCTTGACACGAATAGTCACAAAATAAAGTATAAAGATATTGTAATGCTATAATAATGAAGATATAAAATGATCTATAATAAATTATTTTTAGCAAATATTTGATATTGTGACACGAATAGTCACAAAATAAAGTATAAAGATATTGTAATGCTATAATAATGAAGATATAAAATGATCTGTAATAAATTATTTTTAGCAAATATTTCTTTGCAGATATATTTAATATGTGCGTGTGTGTGTGTGTGTGTGTGTGTTTATGAAAATATGAAGTCGCAGTGCACAGATTGTAAAGAAAGTAAAAAGCCTTGTTTCATATTTATAAACTAATTCTCGGATATTAAAATGTCAAACAAAAAAGAGTTTGTTTTTATTCATGTGCCTATTAATTCCTCTGTTGAATTTTCATGTATTTTCGAAGAATAGATATAATAATAATAATACTTCGTGTTAAAATAAAATCATTTTGTAACAGTTAAATTACTTGAGTCGAGACTGTTTTATTTAGTTGAATAAAATGAGCAGAGAGCAGAAATATGGTGCTTAATGATAATAAAAATTTATGAGGCAACACGGAAAAGAATATGGAACTTTTATATCCCAATAGGAGTGCAGGAATCATTTGATCCTGTGTTTAGAAACAAATATGCCCATATGTATGAGATCATTTGG